>JBBPMC010000016.1:0-89297 GCA_038090115.1 Strobilomyces echinocephalus | reverse complement strand
CTTAGTCTTGCCTGATATGATGTGTCTTGAAGGTTTTTGATGGCTCAATCTTACACTGGCTTCATTGTTTTTTGGGCTTGGGTCAGTAATTCGATACCACGTCCTGCTTCCAAACGTGCCGTCGCTCTCGCCTTTATCAATGTGTTCTCGTCACTCGGCAACGTGATCGGCTCGTGAGTACATACTTATTAGTCTTGAAGCCTCAGGTTAAATTAGCTCATACATTCTCTAGTTATGTTTGGCCGTCTACATGGGGCCCTTCCTACGTGAACTCGTTTGCAATCTGCATCGTGGCGAGTGCGTCGTGTATCCTAATGTTGTGGGCTTTCAGAAATCACTTGAGCCATCTGAATCGGGGGATGGAAGCAGAAGGCGCGAGCCTCAATTGCCTCAAAGGATTCCGGTATTTGCTTTGAGGCCGTGGACAAGCTCCACTATTGACGCAGGACAACAATGAAATCTATGTCTATCTCCGAGGCCACAAATATATACACACTACAGACGTCGCGATACATATAATTAAGCTACCGATGATTGTCACTTGGAGGATTAGTTGGTGATTGTTAGTAGTTGATCACCTGCAAGAAAAATGCACATATGGAGAGATTACGCCGGTCCTGGGCCGGTGGCCTCTTCCGAGTCCGAGTCCCGTCCGAGAGATTTATATTTATAGTCAAACCCGTGTCTGGAACATACCTTTCTCCTTCATCACTTTCTGACCATGATGAGTGCTACCAGAGCTATCGCATCAGGGTGGCAGTTTAGTCAATTCGGTGGGGGACAGGGAACAAAAGATGGCGAATGGCTTCCAGTATCAGAATTTCCGACGACGGTCCATGTCGAACTCTTGAGATGCAAGAGAATCCCTGATCCGGTGAGACTTTGTGCATGATATTCTGCAGTAGTACGCTATGCTGATCGGTCCCCCAAGTTCATTGGCTTGAATGAGTGGGAAGTGCAATGTGATCGTCCAATCTACGCTGAGAAATTACTCACCACCATTGACTCGAATGCGACAACAGGGATCGGCGAAGCGGACTGGGCATTCAAGAACACATTCATCGCAACAGAGGAGGACCTTGCTGCTGCGAATGTGGACCTTATCTTTGAGGGTCTTGACACGTTTGCCAGCGTCACACTGGCGAGTATTCCAAGTCCATCCGAGTCGCCGCGAGTACCGCTGACTGTGAGTTAGAACGGCCAACACATTCTCGAGTATGTCATTATACTTCTACCCCCATCGATTGTAGTTTCACTGCCGCTCAGCACCGAGAGTCAGTTTATCAGTTACAGGACGCCCGTGAACCCTCTCCTGAGAGTTGGCGCCAACGATTTGCTTATTACCTTTGCCAGTGCTTTCAAGAAGGTGACGTACTATTCTTAATCTACTCGAACACTACTGCACAAAATTCTCAGGGCAGGGCACTGGAGAAAGTCAACGGAAAATTCCACTTGTGGAACGGTGATTCCAGTCGCTTGCACGTGCGTAAGGCACAGTACAAGTAATTCTTTCTAGTTCCCCTTTGCACGGAGAAATTCTGACGGGATCGCTAGCTATGGTTGGGACTGGGGTCCTGTTTTGATGACCATCGGACCTTGGAAACCCATCAAGCTTCACACATATGATGTTCATCTCGCTGATGTTGACATCAGGAGTGTGGTTTCGGAAGAATTAGACGTGAAGATCTCGGTAGACTTGTCACTGTCGGACAAAATATTCGGTTCGGCGACCATCACCCTGAGGAACCCCGAGGGAGACGTAGTTTGCACGCGAAGAAACATCACATTGGAATTTGGGAATGCTCACGCAGAGATCCAATTCTCTCGTGGAGAAGTCCAACTCTGGTATCCAGTTCATTATGGAAGGCAGCCACTCTATAGCATCGTAGTTGCTGTCTCTGATGCCGTGAGTGTCGGTGATTCAAATTTCGAATCGCTGACTAGTATGTGCCTCAGGATGGCCAAATTCTCGATTCGAAGACAGAACGAGTCGCTTTCCGCCGCGTCCGCGTTGTTGAAGAGCCTCTCGTCGATCAGCCAGGGAAGACCTTCCTGTTCGAAATCAATAATATCAGGGTGTTCTGCGGTGGATCGAACTGGATACCTGCCGATTCATTCCTTACGACGTTAGTCGTTTTCCGCTCGCCTATCAAGCAACTTTCTGATGGTTTGTAGGGTGACGCCAGAGAGGTACCGCGCCTGGTTGCAGCTTTTGGTCGATGGGAATCAGAATATGATTAGAGTTTGGGGAGGCGGTATTTATGAAGCAGACATTTTTTACGATATCTGCGACGGTGCGTTCTTGAACCGTGCTGATTTCAGAGGACAGTTGATCCAACTATAAGTTTGATTTTCGATAGAGCTTGGAAGTGAGTTTATCCGTAACTCGAGACAATCGTTGTCTTACATGTTTCCAACCAGTCCTTGTCTGGCAGGACTTCATGTTTGGATGTGGTCAAGTGTGCTTGCTCAAATTGTTGTGCTGCATGTGGACTGACGCAGACTATCTATCTTAGTACCCGGCCTATGACACCTTTCTGAGGCTCGTTGAAGTTGAAGCAGAGCAAAACGTTAGAAGACTCCGTCTTCACCCCTCCGTTGTGATTTTTGGTCAGTCTTCGTTTATCAAGATGCTATGTCGCAGCGACATTAAGTGCGGCATCGTGACAGCTGGCAACAATGAGGATTACCAGCTTGCGGAATCTATCAACATTGTCGACTATTCCGACGAAACTTCCGACTTTCGGAAGACGAAGTTCCCAGCGCGTTTTATCTATGAGCGCACCTTGCCTTCCATTGTTGGCAAGTTCTGTGATATCCACTATCACAGGAGTTCACCGTACAGTGCGCCTGGGGTGGTCACTACCGATAAGACCCTCGGCAATTTACACCAATGTGAGCAATAATGGAGGTGCAGCGTGGCGCGTCTGATACCTTGATTAGGGAATGTCTGGCATGGTTCTCAAGAGCCATGGTACAACTGGGACATACTTGCCGGACGCTTCGTGTCGGAATTTGGAATGTAAGCACTTTACCCGACGTGTTGGACGATATCTAACTTGATGGCAGGCAGGGTTACCCGAACATCCGAACTGTTGACCATTGGCTCGGTGGAGACCGGACAGAACGACATCCTCAATCCCGGTACGCTGGCACAACGATCACCGTGATGAGTCCGACATGATCGATAGCGTGAATAACAACCACAACAAGGCTGATGGATTCGAACGGCGACTTGAGGTGAATTCATTGATATGACTGAAAGTATCAACTTGAACCGTGCACCAACAGGTCTATCTTATCGAGAACTTCAAACATGCGTTTGATATGGAAAGGTGCGCTACCCGTAACAGGCTCCCTAGCACATGCTGGACTCTCGTGCAGCTACGTGTACTATACACAAATCATGCAAGCGGAGACTCTTGCTTCTGCGTACCGCTTGTGGAGGCGCAATTGGCGTGGGAAAGGGAGAGAATACACCGCAGGCGCATTGGTGTGGCAGGTGAGCAATTTGAAGAGATTCGAAGCGTTATCTTCAATACGCTGCTATTCAGATCAATGACTGCTGGCCGGTAACATCGTGGGCGGTCATTGATTACTTCCTGCGACCTAAACCCGCCTACTTTGCAATCGCGCGCGAATTACGCCATTTTACGGTGGGCATGACGCGCAAAGAAAACAAGACATTTCCTGACGATCTGTCCGCTGTAAATTTCGAAATTGAGACCGTCTTGCAAGTTTGGGGAACGAACAGCACCCTGACAGAGAGGAAGGCTCGCCTAGAGGTCACGTTTTTCGACCTACATTCTGATTGGACACATCAGTTTGTGCAGGACATCGTGTTGCAAGCCAACTCGAGCACCGAACTGTACTCTGGTTCGCTCCCAGGTCAGCCCATCCGCACCAAATTGAGTCAGGTTCCTCGTGTGGTCATTGCTTCCGCTCGTCTACTTGACGAATCTGGCACCGTTCTGGGGCGTTGCTCTAATTGGTACGTCAGGTTCGGTGCAAGGTTTTGGTTTACTGCATGGCGTAGGCCGGAGCCTTTCAAATTTATCAAGTTCCCCGCTGTCAAAGATCTGGGGTTGGTTGTCCAGATAAGTAATGACGGTGAAACTGTGCATCTTTCCGCCAAGAAACCTATAAAAGGCATCGTTCTGGATGCTGACGTGAAGGATGTCACATGGAGCGACCAAGCGATTGATCTCGTTCCGGGAGATCCCCAGGTTGTTCGAGCTACCGGGCTAAATGGTAGAGACATCAAGGTCCGGTTTCTAGGCGATGGTACGGCATGAAAGTATAGCGAGGTTGAAATGGCAGGTTGAGTGGTAAGTTGGGCGAGACCTCATTATTATTATTAACCGCCAGGGAAGACACTATAGTTCGTAAAACAGCCAAAATCCCAGGGAGTAAAAAGGCAACGTAAATTTACAGGCAGTACCGCACGAGTACTGAAAGAGAGGAAAGCAGGAAAAGGAGATTATTCGGACGTCTAAATCTGATTTGGAAAAGAAGGCATTTGCTGGAGGGAAATAGACCTAAATACGGATAATGCAAAGTCAACAGACGCACAGCAATGCAGCCCTTTTCGCCAAAGCGTAGGATATTGCGGGGGTAACCTCAATAGCATGTCTTGAGATAGCTCTGGGGAAACATGTTGACCGAGGAAGCGTCACATAACGACGCATCTGTTCGCTTCAGGCTGGTCGGATTGACTATGTGGCGAACGTTTCTCAATCTCAGCAAGGCAGAGTTCGAACACTTTGCCTGTGAACCGGTCAAAGGTGTGAAGAGCGAACAATTGTTGACGTGGACATACCCACGTTCACGTTATTCTTTGCGCTGGTCTCCACCCATGCAGCCTTGTTGGATTTGGCAAGTTCCTCACCTTCATTGGCCTGGACCTGTCTACTGTTTGGGCTGTAAGGATGAACGGTGTCGACAATGCGGTTGATATAGCAAGGCGAGTCGCCGTGCAAGGGATGGGACGACGTACCTGGATTGCAAATCAATCTTTGCACCCACTATCACGCATGGTATGTCATTCTTTCCGCAGAAATCGACGATCTTGTCATAGACGATCTTGACCATCTCAAAGGACCTTCTGGATGTGACTGAGTACACTAGAACATAGCCGTGTATGCCGATGGCGTGTTTAGAGTTGAGGATTGAGTACTCGTCCTGGTGAGGGAAAGTTGAGATGTGGGGGGTGCGTGAACCCAGACAAGCCACCAACCTGACCAGCGGTATCGATGATGTCACAGTCATATTCGACGCCCTGGTAGACGACGCCCTTTGAGAAGGTGCTCTCAATGGTAGGATAGTACGCTTCTACGAAGTGATTTTCTATAAACTGGATAACAAGGGAAGATTTCCCTGACGACCGTCGGGTGAGACTGGAACGAATGTTGCGGGGAGAGGCCTACCGACTGAGCGGGAGCCAAGAACAGCGATTTTTCTCTTCCTCATCGTGTTGGCGGCCATATCGGAAGGGCAAGAAGGAAAGGTGGAAAGTTAGAACTGGGATTAAGAAAAGGAGGATGGCAGTGTGGCCGAAAAACGCGGGTTGCGGCAACGGTCGTTTACCGAGCCGTTTGCAGGACAGCGGATGCCAGCGCTGCTCCTCGGCGAAGGGAAGTGTGGAGTGGAGACGAGTATGTGAGGGGGAAGACGGGACAAGCGGGTTATAATAGCTCCATTTTCAAGTATGCGGGGTCTCGACGCGGTGCCATCCGCATGATGACGGTCTGGCTTCTACAACGTCGCTCCATGACTGCCAAGTAGGCAGCGTATGGAGTGATCCACACCCCGCCCCAATCTTACCACCGGCATCTGATCCTGTTCGCAATGCGGGCGATTTCACTCAAGGGGAACAGCGTCTGGGACTCCGACAACCTCCTCCAATGCCAACTGATCACTCAACTCGGAGATTTAATTTAATTCAATTACTGTAAGTACACAAAATAATTATCGAGGGAGGAACAGGAAGGTCGCGAGCCTTGCTCGGACCATGAATGACGTGATGAATTGTATAGTCCAGTACACTCGAGAAGCCCCAGTCCATTCGATTCCACTTAGACATTAGCATACAGTCCGGAAACTGGTCCCCCTTTGTACTGTAGTCTTTCTTGCTGGGATGAAAATCAATCCATATTATCGGACTGTAGTAGGTTATGGATAATTCCGAGTCATTGGAATGACCAGGGGTTCGTTGGGATGAGGTCTGTCGAGGTTTTCTCGCGTGGGTTTGTCTAGCACTTGGTTGATGGCCGTGCGACGAGTTGACACAGACTCAGAGGACGTGAATAATCGCGAATTGGACGGTAATGTAACCGTTTTCTCGGTCGACAGACTGCGATCAAGTTTCGGGTTGGACGTCCCAGTGGAGCAGGCTGGAGGAGGGTGGTGCAGATGTCGATCATCGACGGTGTGGCCATCTGGACCGTTGTTGCTGGTAACGTTTTGCGACATTACATAGTTTTTCCGAGCAATGCCTGCTGTGACGGTACTGCAGATGAGGAAGCTTGCAGGCATGGTCCGCTCACGAGGGGCAGAGTTGAGCTTACACTCCTGCGGCTCGTGTAACCCTACTTTCCACCACGCACCCGTTATTGCAAGCAGGTCATACTGGGACACCTCTGAGGGGCGGAAAGACGTCTCGTCTGAATACCGATTGGTAGGATGCGTTGTCAGTGGTCGGCGGTGTGAGTCCTCGCTTGTGTCTGTTCGCGCTTTGTTGAACCAGCTCGGTCTGCTAAACGATCGTAAGATTATCACAACGTGCAAGAAACGCCATCCGGCGGGTTGGGATGTGATAAGACGTCCACGTGTCAGAAACGACAAATGCACCGAGATCCCTCGCGGGCGGCCCACCTTTCGAGATCTCCATGAAGCGTGTCGCGCACACCAAGGCCACCTCCTGAGCGGGGACGATGGGCAAGCGTTCACGCGACGGGTGGGTGTTTGAGTCAAAACAGACAGAGGGCAATGGGAAGGGGGTGGCTCTCGAGGTGACGGGCGAGCGCTGGTGCTCGAACGGCACACCAAGAGCAACCGGCTAGCGCTCGAATGAGCATGGCGGCGAAAATGGGCGAATTGTCACTCGAGTAGACGCGGCGAGTATTCCGACTCGGAGGGACGCGGCAGTGGAAGCGATGAGAGACGGCAGAGTATTCTGGATCGAAAGAACGCGTCGTCGATCGTTGATGACTCCAACGGTCGACTCGGATGTCCGTTTTCGTCCCATCACACTGCTCGGATGCAGAGCGTGTCAGTAACAGTACTAGTCATTCCCCCCTCCTCCCTACGCAGTTTACAACCTGCTAACACACACCTCGTCTCACGCAGTCCTGAATGCATAGACATGGTAGCTTTGAAGTTGGGTGTGGTTACTCAACCCACGGGAGCGTGGGACGTGCCCGGAGGGGTTTTCCTATTTAGAGCACATCAAACGACGGCGCTCAAGTCGGGGCACTACCCGAGCGGTCGGCGGTACCAGTGATAGACCGCTCGCGTGAACACGGCGGATGCACCGGATGAGCAAGGTTGCTCAAATCGACGGGGTAGTGGTAAACGAGTGCTGATGCTTGAATATTTGAATTGATACGGTAGGACATGGGTGGACGGCGTGGGTGGTTGGAACTTGGGGCACTGGGGCGCAACAGTCAGATCTGCAGCACTCACGTGACGTTTCACGCGCGGACGCGGACGCTGCGCCCAACTACATACTGTGCTTCAGACCACTCAGCCACCCAAAACGATACTTGCCATGTCCGCCACCTCCACCCCAAATGATTCTCCCGCTTCTGCCCCAATTCTGCCAATGCACAATCCTTCACAAGCAGCACACATCGTTGTTCCGCAGGCACCTCTTGGGAACACGACCAATGGATCAGTGGTTGCGCCAGGGATGGGCACGAAAGCCCTCTTGGCCAAGAAGATAGCGTATGTCGATTGATCAGCAACAAGGCGCGCGTTAACGTTGACTCCCTACTGCCCCCAGCAACCCCAAATTCGTCTCTCCAACCGATAACATGGTAACTCCTGTCACTCAAAAACTCAACGCTGCTAAGCAAAAACGCTTCGCAAAGTGGGTGGTGATGTTCGATCAATAGAATATCACTGATAACCATTTGACCGCTACTAACCAGGGTCGCGAAGCCAACGGGTAATCTATTCTCCAACCAAGATAGAGCTCGAGAGTCACAGTCATTGGATGAGCAACAGAGCGCGAGTGATGTGGAGCCATCCGACTGCCAGCCGCCAACGGGGCTTGTGCGCGAAGACGCCAACCCGTTCGAATGACAAGGAGCCCAGTGGATATCGATGGATGGAAGATGTTCTGTAAGAGCGTGATGATACCCAACATCCTATATTCCTCGTAACGCTGAACTGTGTTAGCTGTCTCGCTGAATCTCTGTCTGTACTTCATAGATTGTATGCCTACATTAAATATTTTTCCCACGTGTATTTCATTGCAGTGCGTCTCGATTTCGCCTTTGTTCGGTCTCCTCGTGAACAGATGGCCGACGAACGTATTGAGCCAGACATTGATTCGATTGTCTCTGCTCAGGAGATTGATGAAATGGTCTCGCAGTTCAGATTGTTCAACAGGCGACTTTCCCAACAGTTGGTGGTGCCCCGCGGTTCCACTGGACTCCACTCACATCGCATAGGCAGAGGCAGAAGCTCTTCGGCGACCTCCCAAAGATGACGGAAGCCGACTTGGTTGCTTCTGGCCATCAAGGTAAGTTCTCATAGTAAAAACATCGTGCGACTCCTGGACGCCTCACTCGCAGATGACGTTTGCCCGATATGTTTCAACGCGTTTCTTGCGACCCTCGCAGAGGAAGAGATCGCCCATGCGATAGACTCCCCTGCTCATCCCATCGACGAACTGGGCGTCACGAGGTTGCAGCACACTTGTGGTCATATATTCTGTCGCAAAGAGTTGCGTTTGTTCTGGTTCTCTCGCCCCATGGTCATGCTGATCCGCATTCAGCATAACAAAATGGATCACAGAAGGGGTTGGTCATTCTTGTTCGTTTTCGGACTGCGCTTATGCCTCTGCTAATAGCACGATTCTTGTCCAAGCTGTCGACGACCACTTGTCACTGATGAGGAACGAAGGGAGGGCAGTGTCTTCACTCAACCCGCCGAGAGCTGGCTCCGACCCTGGCTCGTTGATTCTAGTATGGTGGCGAGAGATAACGGTATGCCTGCTCAATTACCGACCCTGTCGATCGACTCTTTCCGTGAAATTGGGGATACAGCTGAGAGCAATCAATATCAGTTCACTGGCATGTACTCTTGATATCGCATCAGTGATCTCTGTACTATCGAGCACCTTTGTATCTATTCTGTTTAGGTGCAGACAGATACTATCGTACTTGGATCATGACCAGTAAGGTGAAGTTGAATGTCCAATCGCGATGCGAACGCCATTTATTAACGAAGGTAGATGAAAGCTGATCTTGAGTCCATGTAAAAGGAAAGCCATGTTTGTATGAATTATTTGAGCCTCTAGTTCCTCCTGCAGCATCTGAAGAAGTTGCGTTTGAACCAATACCACAGACACTACATCACGTTGTCAGCAGTTACACAACTCAACGGGAGTGATAGCTCACCCCAGTAAACCGCACTGCGGCAAGTAAGAACGTGGAATACAAGATGACGGCGAAGTAAACGTTCTGCTTGTATCGCAGATCTTGGGCATCCTGAACGGCATCCTGTGGGGTAACAAGACCATTGATGTTTTCGATCGCAACCGCCAGTCCACCGTTTGTGAGCATCCAGAATGCAACGAGCCGCGTGCGGAAAGTCTTGTTCTGATCGTCCATCGTAGGCTTCTCGATGACATCCTGGACTTCGAGCCTGGTCACGGCACGTGTTACAGTGTCCTTGAAAGCGGCATCGACATCCTCTTGAATCCGATGGGTGTCCTCGACGACAGGAGCGTCAGCGTCCTTGCTCTTCGACGAAGAGACTGATGGAAGTGCTTCAGCTTTGTCACTGCCCTTGGTGCCCCAAGAGACCTAGAAAGTAGGGTTAGACGTGCGCTTGTACATGCGTCAATCGACTCACATCATGTAAGTTACAGAATGCGTAAACATTGAGGATATTTGTGAAACTCGGTGCTATGCACAGATATTGGAAGAAGCTGGAGAACATATGCCATGGGTCACGCTGCAATGCCGGTTCGCACAGGGTTTATTACAAAAAGTGAGAAACATACGTAGAGGAACGACGCAATGAAGTATATCCCTGAGACATACTTCAGCTAGAACTCATTGCACAATCGACCGCAACTTACCGAATGTCGAAACCATGGCGGCGATCAGTGCACCGACCGGCGGAGTGAAGAATGTCAATATGACTTGTGAGACCGTCTTATTCTGCAGTTCGCTGGGGATGTTCTAAACGGAAACAAATGAGACATCTACAATATCGAGACCGCTGCGTCTTACCGCGAACGCCTTGATTGTTAGCCAGAACGAACAAATAAGCAGATAAACGGCCAAAAAGGCGTAGACCCTGGAAAGCTTTAGCAAGGAGGTGGGCACTTGCAACATCAACCAACCAAAGAGTTATCGCATAAGCAGTTCGTTCGCCTTTGGGCCTATTTCCCAGCGCGAGGACGAACTATTGTAAGGTTATCTTAATTTAAGATGAACGATAATAGCCTGCTGTCTCACCTGCAGCGCTAGAAAGGCCAGGTATATCCACTTGAAACCCAGATTCACCCAGTGGGTCTGAGCAGCCCATTAGAGTCAATAAACACGCGGGTGATGAACTACATACGATATCGGCAGTCCCAAAAATAATGATGTTCTGCGAAGGCAGTAGATCGATGATAATGCTGAATGTCAACCAAATGTTGGCCAGAGCAAACCATGAAAATATCAACGAAAAGATATTGTACTAATCAAAATATTCAGCTAGACCGGCAAGCCACGCGAGGATGCTACCTACCAGAGCCTGGATGTGGAAGAAGAACATTCTGATAATCCCATGACCTGAACGGTAAAGCTGGAAAAAGTTCACCAAGGCATACTGCCAAGAATTCAGCCCAAGTGTCAGAGAAGGCAGCAAGTCGGCTACTTACCACCGAAGCAGCAAAGGAACCATTCAGCCAACGACGACGTTGACCGATAAGTTCCACCGCCGTCTCAGGTACATCCGTCTCTGCTTTCGACGGCTTGACATAGGTCAAAGTCCAGCGATCTCCAGCCTTCGCGACCAACTCGAAACACAAGATACGATCCTCAGCCAAAAACATGTTTTTCGTGAAGATGTTCATGCCGTAGATACCCTTTTGGCCAAGACGATCAGCAAGTGAGTGGTCGCCATGGAAATATTGTTCAAGGGGCCGTCCAAGGATCGCGCGGAACCGGTAGGCGGAAAATGCACCAGGAAGGACGGACACATAGCCGAAGCTGCTTTCAAGCGGTTTGTCTGCCGGTTATTGTCAGATTGGTTAGAAAGGGAAGTAAGGGGAAATTACCCAGAATGTTGGACATCTTGTACTCGAAGTTTTGTGCTGCTACCAAAGGGTTCAACAGCTTCTTCCCCCCTTCAATCATCGCATGGATTTCCCCACAACAACCTCCCAGATGTGCGTCATTGTAGAAAGCCTCCCACAAGTAGTAGATAGACTTGTGCCCTGGTTTCGTTCCAGCGTCAAGGAGGACACAAATCTCGGGCTAAAGGATGCAATCAGAACACATCTGGAGTGTATATCAAACGTAATCCGGCACCTTCAACATGCGTCCAATAGCATTGAACAACCAGCGATGAGAGTTAATCTTCTTTTGATTCTTGGCTTTCAAGACAAGGATGATTTGTACAGGTACCAAATTATTGGGGTCATTTTCATGAGGAAGAACCAACTGAGGAGTGGGATCCACGGAGAGTTGGGTGGTATACTGCAGTACGATGTCAAACAAGTTCCGTCTGACTTGAAGAACAGCAAACCTCAAAAATGTGGGCAACGGTATCTTTTCCGTCCACTTGCTTCTTCATGACACCGTCCTGATAAACACCGACGGTGGCGAGGATATCAAGAACACTCTTGTCCATTGGCTCCAGACCATCAACGATGAGAGCCACTACAATCCTTTGCCAGCCTGGCATACCCTCCTCGGCAGCCCGGCGCCAGTACTTGGACTGCTTCGTCTTGCAAATGTCACGAATGTTCAGCATGACGCCATGAAGGGTACGGGCATAGAGTGTTTTGTCTTCATTGTAAGACGTGACAGCAATGAGAATCTCAGTCTGACGGTTATAGAGCTTGGGGCGCAAAGACCATCCACTGGCTTCGCTAAAATCGTCAGGATCGACCGTGGCGGCACTGTAGCGCATGTGACTGAGCAAAGTGGTCAGTGTTTGTCGAGACCTTAGACGTATTGTGGCCACACTCACGAGAACTCCGTCGTACTTGTCATTGCATATTTTCCCTCGATCGCGCTATGAACAGGTGTCGGGACTGGGTATTCGGTGATGAAATTTCCTTTGGTAAGCTTGACTTTGCGCGTCACGCCGCGTTTGATGGTTTGGCGACGTCTCCATGCAGTTTCAACACCGTTGGTAGACTGGGACATCGCTGAGCTTGGTCGGGAGTGGGGGTCTCCGTACGCAGATGGATCGACAGGGCTACATAAATGATGAGCAGGACGAACGTGTGAAGGAGACGAAGTGACTTACCCGGGAGGGTAAAAACCACCAGGGTTGTAGCTCTCACCTCCAGTCAAGGGAAGTTTTTCAGCGTAGTCTTGATCAGCATAGCCTGCCCCGCCAAATTCGCGGGGCAGATGGGTAGTGCTCTCGAAAGGAGAGTTGGTGGTGCTGTCGTATGTCCTCGCTGGAGGCTCTTGGAAATGTGTTTGGCGGGGGCGATCAGCGAAGGGATCGCTACCAAAAGGCGAGCCCTGGGACGGAGAGGACATGGTATTAGAAGACCTGCGGAGCACGAAAAACTTTAGTAGCGCCCGACGGTGGTAGAAATGAAAGACGAGAGAGTGTGTGGTCGTCGAAGGGTTGTGAGGCAGGCTTCGAAGCGGCGTTTTGTGTTGGTCAAAATATAGGAAACGGGCGGCGAAAACAAATACACCGCCTCCATCGGGACCTCTGCCACTCCTCCGCCACTTCACGACGAGGGTAATGCTCCACCGTGCGTCCGTCGCGTGGAGCGTCCATCATCCAAACTTGTAGTACCGCCACGCATCGCGAGGTCAAGGCCCCCGGATTTCTGCTGGGCCGCAGTACCTCAGCACCGGTTTCGGCACGCTTTCAACGTATCGGCGCAAGGTGGGCGCCGACTGATCTCAGTTACTCATTTACACCGAACCAAGACAAGCTTAAGTAATGAGGACAATCGATGCACATTGCACCCGAATGTTCTGCCGGGGAACAACGGAGTAGACACTCCAAATGGACTCTCCTGTACAAGTTCCAGGTAGCCCACGACAAGGACAATCCACAGATAGCGGTGCATCTCACCCAATATATGGTGTATTCTCTTTGTGCAGAGTCGAAACAACATCCTTCCACCCCAATGGACGCAACTTTGCCACCGGATATTGTAACATCGGAACACAGGATGAAAATTAGATCAGTCCGCTCGAGGCCCGTATAGTGCAATACAACGTCGCTCGAATGCTTTAACCATGAGTTTCGAAACCTGCCCGAAGAACGTCGCGGAAACAGTCGCGTGCATTGGGTTCGAAAACGCGAACGCAAGATTCAAGGTGACTAACGTTGTCCCTTGGTCACAGCGAGCCAGAGAATTAATACTCTCCACAGGGATATCGTGTGAGAATGGCCCAGGAGGCGGAAGAGAGGAGGAAGGTGCAGATTGCAAGTGCCAAGCAGTGGTCAAAGTTTTGAATAACGGGCTTGAAGATGAAGCTACTGCCTAGCATGCCAAAGGCGTCAGCAGTCTCAAGCAGAAAGTACAAGGGGAAGGGGTGATACCTCGACAAATTCATTGGGTTTGCATGTCACGGTGCTCACATAGCTTTCTTGGAATGCGAGGAAACCCACAGTGAGCTCGGCCTCCATTACCGTGATACCGTCCTGCCGCGCGTTGCTCCGAAGGATCCTTGACCCAGTGCAGTATGGCACAAAATCCGAATATGATTCTACGTCCGCAATTACATCATATAGTTCACTGCGCTGGTATCTGCGTGAATCCGTGAGGCAAATCATAAGGTGTGGATTCACAGAACGCACGGAAGAATTTTGCGTTCGTGATAGTTCTGTGTTCCGGACGCGCTGTGCGCGATGCGGTCCTCGGGGGAAATTTTCGAGAAGTTAAAAAAGACCCGTTGCCATCGTACAGCGTGATAGCCCGGAATTCTCGGTGAAGAGCACTGCAATGTTCTCAGCATCCCAAGACGCACATAGAGTGGTTCACGAATGTATGTAGAACTAATGCTTCCGAACCTCAATATTCAATATTCAAATTTGGTCTAGGGAATCCCACCTTGTCAAAGGCTGCGCAATGTCGGATTGTATGATAGACTCGCTCGGTCAAGTGAGAAGGGGTACTTATGGGTCTGTATGACTGAGGGTTGAAACGTTGAACGTTGCCTTGGATTCCCGCTAGTGGGTTTATTACGGGGGGTCCCCAACGATTTTTTGGCAGTAAAATGGTAAATCACGTGATGTGTGCGATAACAGGAAGGACTTGCTCACGGTGGGGCTTTTTCGGACAGAGATTAAATGTTACACATGACGAGGAGGAGGAGCAACTTTGGTGAGTCGTCGCTTTCGGCCTGTGGACGAGCTCGGTCGGGTGAATACTGTCTTCATCAATTCGTTGGGAAGAGTGTACCCGGTAGGTGCGATTATGGGTGCGGTGCTGACGACAGAGCATAGGGAATGCAGTTTAACGACTGTCGCCAGTTTCGAGGTTGTCGCAGATGGTTCACCTGTGGTTGTAGGCAGGAACTGGGTCGCTTTATGGAGAGAAGTGCACGAGCAGAGGCAGCTCCGTGAGCAACCCACTGAGGGTAGACATGCAACGGAGAGCTTGCACGCAGAGGATCGCACCGTTGACTTTTTGAACGAGATAGAATATGAACTGCTACCGGAACTTGTTGTTATAGCGAGGCACTGACACGGAATTCATGACGAAGGCTGATCGATCGCTTAGTCGGGCGTATCTGTCTCGGTTGTTGCACCGAACGGGTTGACGAGGGCGAAGACCTGGCCGGTGTCGAAATTCGCTTACTGCGAAGTCTGCAAAGACACCGAAAGAGGCCGTTGCAACGATTACTTCAGACGCAGCCGCTGGGTGTGTTTCGAACAGGGGGATTCAGTAAATAAATTGCGCGCCTGAGAGAGAAAGGGAAGCAAGGCGCAGAGCGAAATTCACCGCGTTTCGAAAGTAGACTATCCGACGGATGTCGCAACTATAGCGAACGACGGGATACTCTATGGCCGGAAATGGCTGGTGAAGACAGGAAAGCGGAGATGGTGAGCGCGTTCAAGGAGCAGACAGGAAATTTTACCCTCACGCAGCGGGTGTGTGTCGCATGCGGGGAACAAAAAAATATGAAGGAAGTAGGGTATATTCGATCGACTGGTGTCGACATGGGATTAAGTTACAACGCCCTGATCGTTAGGAGCTAAACGGGGAAAAAATCGACGAAAATTGGTTGTTAGGGAACGAGTGGGATCGTGTCCGGGCAGACAACCATGAAATGGATGGTGATTTGCTGATTGATCGTTCGAGTGCGTGGACTGTTGATGGACAGCAGTGGATAAGGATCTGCACCGTTTGTGCCATTCGGAAGTGGCCAAAGGACGGACGCCAGCACTTGCAATAGCCAACCACAACTTCGTTGGGGAGGGTGCCAGACGAACTGAAAGACCTGACGTTTGTTAAAGAGATGATGATCGCAAAATGTCGGGCGAAAATAGAGATCGTTCACTTGCATGAAGAAAACAAAGCAGTTGGGAGATGGAGTGTACAGCGTGGAATGAAAGGGCACGTCATCGTCTACCCTCAAGAGCCCAAAAAACTTTTGACACTTCTGCTTCCTAGTCTGTCGAACATGAATTGATCTGCGTTTTATTTATTGGATCGAACAAGCCGACTGCACGTTGGATGAGAACATGCACGGGCAGAAAGTGTATAATCTGGCGCGAACGTCTTCATGGCCCTTCTTCCGTAGCGTTCTTTCCGTATCGTTCTTTCCGTGCTGTGGTCACCTTCGTTCTGAAGTAGCGGGGTCTGCCGCTCAGTGCGGCCTTGTGAAGTTATACCATTCCCAATGTGCGAGTCGCGGCAAAGACGCGTGCGATGTGCAGTAGTTCTGTTAACGCTAAATTCGTGTTATTGTCCCTGGTAGAAATGAATGAAAGCTGGCAATAGGAGTTTCCGGTGGTCATCTCCGTCTGGGCAGAACGAGTTAGCACCTCACTACGGTAGGGAAGCAGCTATGATCATTACAGACGGTGCGCAGCGCAGACGTCCAGGGTATCGCATAGAGCATGCTGGGGCCTATGACGGTGAAATGGCATTCACTGTACTCCACAATTTTTTAAAGATATCTCTTTGTACCACAGATGACAGGCCATTATCCTGCAAACTCTGCATTCCCGGTACAATCTCTTGCGATCTGAATGGTTTATGAATGCTAACGCAGAACTGGGTGTGATGATCCTACATGTCCGTCATGTCCACATTTGTAGCAGGTCTTATTTTTGTTCGATCCTAATGTGGGTGCCGCGTCTGCAAAAGTCGTACCCGGTGCAGCGAGACAGTCCCTTGGAGCAAGTATCATCAACTCAACGTCCTGATGGCCATAACACGAGGTGATGTCTACCTAGCCATATGGTTTGGACCTCCACAGCGATAGCACTTTACTGGCGGCAAAGTTGATGTGTTCAAAGCACGTCCCGGGGGAGGTATACGAGACGCAAAGCCAATACCCGTTGTTCCGCTGGGGCAAACTCGGGCGATGTGGCCGAAACGCCCACAGTTCTAGCGCGATCAGTTGGCGGGTATTACCTCGGGACTTCACTCACATAGCATTTCTGATTCCCGCCCTGGACTCTCAAATTGGGACATTCGGCTTGAATGTGTCCTATGCCGCCACAAGAATAACATTGCTTGGCTGCAACTGTTCTGGGCGAAGGACAAGCCGAGGACTCGTGTCCCGGCTGACGACAGTTGTAACAGAGACGTTGCTCCGAGGAGCAGTTCTCAGCAATATGGCCCACTGTATGATATTCATTCTTGAAGTGAGAAACGCCTTGCAAAATCGTATGTACTTACAATTTCCACATTTGAAACACCCCCTCCGTGAAAACTGGTACGCCATATCTAGTAGAGATCCTGGCCGGCCTGACGTCTAGATGCATATTAAGACGTCGCAACGACGGAGAAGAGGCACGGCAGCCGCAACGGACCTCTTCTTCCCACTTCCGACTGACCGCTTTGCCACTCTTCCCACCTCCGTTGGTCCGTTAGACGAGGACGAAGATGTCGAAAAGGCTTCAACCCGCCAATAGTGATTGAGTTCACAATTTCACCTGCCCTAAATCAGAGTCCCTGTGGCGTCGCTAAATGACCCGCACCACCAGCTGTGTGTCGCCGCGTTTTCAGCCTCGCTCCAAGTGAACGGAACAGGCTGGAATGCCATCGTCCACTGTCAGGAGCCTCGTTCCAGCATTGAAATCATCAAGTACCATTTCCGCCGTATTTCCGAACCTGCCTTATTTCGGCGCCGAACCATAGTAAGTATCTCGGATGTTCTACTTCGCCTTATTGATAGCTGTCGTGCTTCATTATGCTGCCCAACCAGTCTCTGAATAATACATCGGTACCCTTATAAAGAAAATGTAGAATCCTTGCGTCTCTTGGGCCCACAATCCCCCCCGAGGATCATATGCAGGTAATTTATGCCGTACGCTTACCACACCCACGCTGACTTGGAGGAATCTGCGATAGTTACAGGTCCAGCCTTCCAGCGGGGAGCCGACCTTAGCGCGCTCGTCCATCGCGCTTCTTGTGAGGGTGCCGAGGGACCTCCATGTCAGGCTTGTGTCTGCTCACCCACTTGGCCCCTTTGCGTCGTTCTCACGCGTCGTATGGTCGTACAGAACGTGTTCTTTCGTGGATGCCGTTCTACATCCTCGCAACAAGTGTCGTAACGAGCGACCTAAGCACGGCTCAACGTATGGAAGGAGGACAATGTGCGCAATGATCCTTGGGCGTAGGTATTCTCCCCGTGCGGATTACAAAAGCAATGTGTTCGTATGGGACATGCATTACATTGCCGAACGGTATGCTTAACTTCCCCGCTAGCTACATGGATTTCCCTGGATTCAGATATATTATACTTAGCAAGTCCTGCTCAGCTGCATGATTCGGAATGAAACACGGCTTGATCGGCGACAATAATTCACTTCACATTATGTAATTGTTTCGACTCAAAACGTTTATCCAAGTCATCGCAAGCCTTGCCTCGAGACTGATTAATCTGATTCACCACGGACTTCACTAAATTTCATCTAACACATTAATTCCGAGTTGTTCACGGATCCAGGTTGACCTTTTTGGCTAGTAGCAATTTAGCAATGGCATTGGAGAAATTTCACTGCTCAGTAGCACTAGCCACGAACTTGAAAAGAATATTAATGTTATCATGAGCGAGGGGGATACCGATATTTTAACATCGTTCACACACTGAAATTTCAAAATTCGGAGGCAGATTTTGCGATTTTAGGCAGATTAAAATACGAAAACAAAATTTCAACTTTCGATTGCACTTCTAAATGGCAGGAAAGTCCGAACCGTACCGGACATAGTTAATTCCGCGGGGTTGCACAAATGTTGTTGTATGGTGCCAGGATCAATTACATACTACCATAATGGTGTCTCTCAAGCGTCCCCTTATTAGCCGTTGGTTGGGCTATCGCCCATCCCCTCCAAAGCCTTTACCATTCTATGGTCACGTTCTCTGGTCCTTCATTAACATCTCTCGAAGTGTCTATGATCCACATAGCCCTCCGGATCCGTTACTTCGCGCAACGGGGAGTACATCAATAATCGGTTGCAGTCTCTTGTCCTATGTGGCCGACCGCTGTTGGAGGGCGCATCAGCTGTGTTGATCTACGCTGCCATTGGAAGTCCTCTGGCGCAACCCCGAACGCTCGTAGGTAGCCATCTCATGGGCGCGTTGATCGGTATCTGCATAACAAAATTGCTTCGGCTCCTGTCTCCCGAACACTATGTCGACTTTCAATGGCTGGCGGCGTCCCTGTGGGTTTCGCTCGCCATTGTAGCTATGCAATCCACGAAGACGGTTCATCCTCCTGCAGGAGCAACAGCCCTCTTGGCAACTGTCGACCAGCAAGTCATCGATTTGTCATGGCATCTGCTTCATGTCGTCCTTCTTTCCTCCATCCTCGCTCTGGTTGTAACGCTTCTGGTCAACAACTTGGAACGCAGATATCCTGTGTTTTGGTTTACGGGCGACCTGCCTCCTGTTATGCTGTCCGAACCCTTGGATCGCCACGGGGATCGTAAACCTGGTCAGCCTTTCCAGTCTTGCACTCTCTCAGAACCTCCGACTCACAGAAGTTGCACTCAGTAAAGTAGTTGATACTCACGTTACTGGAGCACATGTATTGCTGGATAATAACGTGCCTATTGGTTAGATTCATTTATTTAGAGAAACACGAGGCTAAGTCTGTATCACTCAACCCTCAACCCACACTCACCACGGTTCTCCCAATCTGCATCTGTTTCCCCTCTGCCCAGGGTTGGCGTATGAGCACCTGTGATCATAGTGAAATGGGCGCCACTGCTAGCTGTTTTCTGCACGCTATCTCCGTGTCGTGTGGACAACATTGGCTTCGCGTCGCTGCCCACAACCCTATCAGACGGTAGAAAAGAGCGCAACCGACTTTCTCCCGGATTGCATTTTCGCACCTTCATAGTCAGCGTCATGTCCCCAGTGAGTTGAACGATCTGGTATCCTCAATGGATCTTATGGAGGCACCGTCGAACAGGTGAGAGTGCCTTCACGAGAAGAGTACCTTCTTTTGGCCAAGGTTGCCGAAGAGGCGGAACGCTACGAGGGTGCTGTTGGTCTCTCACCTTTGCAAGACGGGTCGCTGACATGGGTTGGAATTCAGATCTAGTAGCACAAATGAAAGGCCTGATTCAGACCTATGGTGCCTTGACTATCGAAGAACGCAACCTTCTTTCGGTCGCCTACAAGAATATCACGAATGCACTTCGCAGTAGTTGGAGGATCATCGATTCTCTCGAGAAACTGGAGTCCAGCCGAACAATGGGACGAAACTCCAAGCACCAGGTGCAACTGATTAGTCAACAACGTTGTCGCGTCGAGCATGAACTGGCCGAAGTCTGTAAAGATATTGTAAAGCTACTTGATGACCATCTGTTGTCAGCGGCCGAACACGGCGAAGAGACAGTATTTTATTATAAAATGTGAGACTTTAATTAAAATACCCAACTTTGAGTCTGCCTTCACACCGCTTTTTGTACAGGAAGGGCGATTATTTTCGTTATCTCGCGGAGTTCGCACAGCAAGGTGACAGAAGCTACTACTCGGATCTTTCTCTCGCCGCGTACAAGTATGCGTACAAGCATGCTTTGGCGAAGCTCGAGGCTACACATCCCACAAGACTGGGTCTGGCCTTGAATTTCGCGGTGTATTATCACGATGTCCGCAAAAGCCCAGAACGTGCATGTCACCTAGGGAAGCACGCATTCGACGAGGCGGTCGCCTGCTTGAATGAATCCTCTTCGGTTCAAGTGATGCGAGACTCGATGATGATTTTGCAGCTGTTGCGCGATGATTTGGTGATATGGTCCGGGGAGATGCAGCGAGGTGAGTACTTTACTAATTAATCTGCCTTTTCGATTGCTGACATTCTCGATCATGGAGCGGAACATTCTGTGGGCAAGTAGAATGGAAGATCCTCGTTAGCTTTGGCGTTCTGTAACCATTCTTTTTATACTTCCGGTACCACTATGTAGGCCTTTGTACACGTTATTCATCGTGGACCTGCTCCATAAATGCGAATCGCATCTTCATTAGGGGTATTGGCTTTTGGCAAAAGTAGCGGCTACCAGAAGCGGGAAAACCAATGTTGCGTCAGCAAACACCTTCAGGCGGGTGTATCAGTCTTGACGCAAAGCAACTTCTAGAGGGAGGTGCACTTTAACTGATTCTGCTTTTGCGCGAATTTTCCCCCACGAAACCGCTTCGTCCGGTCTAGCGCCAGAATCGGATCCATCAAATTCCTGTCCGGTATTCTACAGAAAGCGATCAGAAAGCTTCGAGGATGACGAAGGCAAGTTCTTACAATGAAGACGGAATAGTCGGCACCGTTCCTCTGCGAAGGAGTTATCGATTATAATCTCGCCGGGTGTTAATTCTTACGATTAACATGGCATTTGCGATCTGGTGCTTACAGACTCCACCGCCAAGGATGATCATTCCTGCTTTTTTGGACTGACGAGATAGCTCGTTTAGGGTGCGGATGTCGCCCACAATGTCGATAATTAATCCCGGGGATCGGAAAGAATGAAAGTAAATCATGTCCCCTATTGAACCGTCGGTAAGAGCTGGGCAGAACACTGGGATATCGTTCTGGAGCAACGGTAATCAGCCTCGTTCGTGAAGAGGTCGGGAAACCCGTCTAGACAGATCGTATTCACTTTATAGGCCCAGTAATACACAGATTCTTCGTTGTTAATCTCCTTTCCCAAACGGCGAATGAAAGCGCTTGGTGTCCATACGCTGCCCGACGCTTTCTGTTCCTCCAACATGATGTCTAGGATGGGAATGAACCAAT
The DNA here is from genome assembly GCA_038090115.1 of Strobilomyces echinocephalus. Lineage (NCBI taxonomy): Eukaryota > Fungi > Basidiomycota > Agaricomycetes > Boletales > Boletaceae > Strobilomyces > Strobilomyces echinocephalus. The sequence continues at coordinate 67,454 of JBBPMC010000016.1, read as the reverse complement.
CCTCGAATTTGCAGTAGTTGTCGTTCGGCACAACGAGGTTCCCTATTCGGTTTAATCCTCTTTTGCGAAGATCTGCGCCATCCATGTTGAAATCAGCAAGGTATGTTTTGCCAAGGCACTTGATGAAATCCTCTTCGATACCCCCCGCAGTCGTCACGATCGCCGACACATGTTTGTACTTGACGAGGTAGAGTATAACCTCACGTAAGCCGGAGGAGACGAGGTTCGAAGTATAGCCGAGGAAGATATCGCAGCGTGTCTGTGCTCTTACTTGAGGATCTGCATAATCCTCTGATTCGTCTGGCAAGATAGGCTCGTCTGAAAGACGCCAATTTCGCTGGGGCAACAAAAATAAATGTCAAATAATATACAGACGAGGGCGTGCGTACCATGCGATTGACGATCTCAATAGCTGCTGCTAAGCTGGTAGCTTGGAACCCGATCGACCCATAGTCGGCAAGAAGGTCCTGGAGTGACGGGGATTTGTCAAAGTCCGGTCCTCGCACAGATATTGCGGTGTCGGGAATGGGATCCGACCGTTTGAGCACTGCGGCTGCGGCTTCTGGGGGAATTCCTGAGTTCATGTTGGCTTGGATGACGATGCCGCGGCGGCAAGTTCCGTCCTTGCTGACTACATACGGCAAATAACCTTTGGTTCAAGAGTTCAAGGCTCCGGTGCAGTCAAGCTCTTAGTTGGCGGCCATTCTCTGCTCGTCATAACGCTGAGAGACGACCTACGAACTCAATGGATCTGGAAAGAGCCACTCTCGACGCGCAATCTGTCCAAAATCCCCCCTCGCGACAGGACGAACCCATGCCAATCACGCAGACCGTTCAGATCTCTCCTGACCAGCAGTCTCAGCCCACGCCTTTCGAAACTCCCCTACCAGAGAGTAGCGGCCAAGAGGGTGTTTCCAAAGACATCCGAGACGGTCTGGAGTCGGCCAATTTCCCTCTGGCGAACTCGCAAGCCGTCGCGAACGAAGCCCATGCTATAGACGCGTTAGCTGAAGGTTCAACTGCCCAGGCCCTATCTCCTTCTCCTGAGTCAGAGCCTCCAGTCCCCGCTGAAGAGTCTCACCCCGCCAGACAGTCTATCATCCCTGCTCAGGTCGTGGAGTCCAATGACCACAGTGAGCCATGGCCTCCCCATAGCGCCCCCAATCCCCATGTAGGTCACAAGCGCTCATTGACAATGTCCACTGGTCATACTGTCTCCGCTGTCCTTATAACGTCGGCATTGGAGTCGATATTATCCTCGAAGGAGGCCAAGCGCTCCTCTCCACTCCGTGACAGCGCGCAAAATGCCTTGGAAATGGTCAGAGCAGGAAAGGGAGGTGACAGGCCACGAGAAATTTTCGAGCCGCTTCGACTTGCCTGCGAGACAAGAAACGAAAAGCTCATGATAGCTAGCTTGGACTGCATCTCCAAGTTGATCTCATATTCGTTCTTCGCCGAGGACAGTCCTACCCCCTTACTTCCCTCCCCTCCTCCTTCTCCCACTTTGCAAGGTCGGCGGTCTATCTCGGGTTCACAGACAAACATTCCGCAACCCTCGCTTGTTGACCTAGTTGTCCACACCATCACTGCGTGCCATATCGAAACAACGCCAGAAACAGTCTCCTTACAGATTGTCAAAGCCCTTCTTGCCCTGATCTTGTCACCCACAATCCATGTTCATCACTCTTCCCTGCTGAAGGCTGTGCGGACAGTGTACAATATATTTCTTTTGAGCATGGACCCCGTGAATCAGATGGTCGCTCAAGGTGGATTAACACAAATGGTACACCATGTCTTTGCGCGGTGTAGAGCCGCGAAGGCCCCGGAGTTGGACGAAGGGAAGATCCACAGGCCTTCCTTCAGTTCCGAGACGCTGGCATCGCCTGGTCATTATCAGATAACTTCAAAAGCTGAACCTCAGCACTCTCCAGCAGATCTGGGGTGTTCTGCGTCTGACTCAACATATACACTCCACGCTGAAGCCGAAAATGCACACGAGGACGAATCTGTTATTTCTCCCGGAGAGGGACCTGCCCAGCCTGTGAGCTCAGAGACATCGCATCCACCGCAAGGTCATGCCGAAGAAGGGTGAGCGATCTGCGTCAATATAATTTCAGGCTTGCTAACCCATCAGATCGGAAATACCTGGTACCAGTCCAGTGCGTCTGTCATCGGATGGCCAAATGGAGGGCCCATACGTGCACGGAGAGCTCTCCACTCAGGATATGTTTATCAAAGACGCGTTTTTAGTCTTCCGAGCTTTGTGCAAATTGACGATGAAGCCTTTGAATAATGAGAGGTTCGTATGCACCACATTCGATTCTTCATTAATCTCAAACCCTTCTAGTGAGCGCGACTTGAAATCTCATGCAATGCGGTCGAAGCTTCTCTCTCTTCACCTAGTCCTAACAGTTTTGAACTCGCACATGGCTCTCCTCGTTGATCCTTCCGCGGTCATCTTTTCGAGTTCTTCGCACGAGGCGACGACATTCATACAAGCGATCAACCAATATCTTTGCTTAACTCTGAGTAGGAACTCTGTAAGCCCGGTTCCGCAGGTGTTCGATGTAAGCGTAGAGATTTTCTGGCGTGTGATGTCTGGTATGTGGACCAAGCTCAAGGTATGCGTCATCGTGGTTCACAATTCCGTTAAGCTGATACTTCGCACGGTAATAGAAAGAAATTGAGGTTCTTTTGCACGAGATATTTATCCCCATTCTGGAAATGCGGACATCCACTCTCAAACAGAAGGCTGTCATCCTTGCGATGCTGCTTAGACTTTGCCAGGACCCACAAGCATTGGTTGAGTTATACCTCAACTATGACTGCGATAGCGAGGCTGCGGATAATATCTATGAGCAGTAAGTCAAAGTGTGTTACGCCTACGCCCAACTGACCAACCCGTTTAGTCTCATGAATATCATTTCCAAAGTCGCAACTCTGCCATATAACACTCCGCAGTCCAAAAACTCGGAACCTGCTAGCCCGGCGGTTAATCCGCAGACTAGGGCACATGGCTCGTCATCGTACTCTTCTGGAATTATATCTGTCCCAGGCACGATAGATACGTCGACCCTTGGTCTCTCAGAAGGCCAGCTGCGGAGACAGGGGATAGAATGCCTTGTTTCTGTGCTTAGGTCGTTGGTGACCTGGGGCACATCGTCTGGAAAAGCGCCGGTGGATCACAGTGGTGATCCTGCAGCTCGTAGTCACACTGGAGAGGAGATTGGCCATGATTCTATGACACCAGATTCGTCTATCGACAGGTTGGTTACCTCGACTGGAAGTGCCGAAGTTCTCCGACAATCGACGCCCGACATCATGGACGACCCCACTAAGTTTGAGAATGCAAAGCAGAAGAAGACAACTTTGCTCGAAGGTATCAAGAAATTTAATTTTAAGCCCAAGCGTGTTAGTTACCTTACTTGACTAGCATAAGACTGTACTAATTCAAGCCGGACAGGGTATCCAATTCCTTCAGGAAACTGGCTTCATCCCCAGTTCGTCACCGCAAGATATCGCACGTTTTCTTTTGACCACAGATGGTTTGAGTAAAGCCACGATAGGGGAGTACCTAGGTGACGGGTGGGTAATAGGTTTGCTCTTGTCTCGTATTTCTGATCATTATTTACAGTGATGATGTCAATGTAGTCATCATGCATGCATTCGTTGATCTTCTTGATTTCCGGAATCTGAAGTTCATCGATGCCTTACGACTTTTTCTGCAAGCCTTTCGTCTTCCTGGAGAAGCTCAGAAAATAGATCGCTTCATGCTCAAGTTCGCTGAACGGTACATTGCTGGGAACCCGCAAACTCCCTTCAAGAATGCAGGTTGGTGTCTGGTAATCCCTTTTTTTTGACTGGATCTGATACGCAATACTTGTGAATAGATACTGTTTATGTGCTCTCGTACTCTACCATCATGCTCAACACTGATGCTCACAGCCCGCACATCAAGAATCGTATGACCAGGACTGACTTCGTTCGAAACAATCGCGGAATCAATGACGGCGAGGATCTCCCTGAAGAATTATTGTCCAGCATCTTTGACGAGATTCAACACAATGAAATCCGAATGAAGGACGAGATAGACGCTACTGCCAACCTTCCAACCGCCGCACCCGGTCTTGCTAATGTCCTTGCTAGTGTTGGGAGGGATCTTCAAAAAGAGGCATATATGCTTCAATCTAGTAGCATCGCTAACAAAACAGAGGTATGTCGGTTCATCGAACATATTCACCTTCGTCATTGTTCACACTTTGTTCCTAGACTCTCTTCAGAACCTTGATGCGCACTCAGCGTCGATCCCGTGCGGGAGAACAATTTTTCAGCGCTTCTCATTTTGTTCATGTGCGCCCAATGTTTGAAGTCGCATGGATACCTTTCCTCGTGGGATTATCAGGTCCCCTCCAAAACACCGATGATTTGGAGGTCGTTGATTTGTGCCTGGACGGCTTTAAGAATGCGATCCACATTGTCTGTTTCTTTGACTTAGAGCTAGAGCGCAATGCTTTCGTGACGACCCTCGCGAAATTTACTTTCCTCAATAACTTGGGAGAGATGAAGACCAAGAACATGGAAGCCATCAAGACACTTTTGGATATTGCAGTGAGCGAGGGCAATAACCTGAAAGGATCCTGGCGCGAAGTCTTGTCGTGCGTCAGTCAGCTGGAACACATGCAAGTGATAAGCAGTGGTGCCGAAGTTCCCGACTCTGGAAAGAAAGGGTCAGTGTCATTTTAATGGTAAAGGTATGAATGTTGAATACTTTTCCAGCCGCTCCAAAAAGCCGCCAAATGAAGACCTTGCGAACGAAAGCCGGTCGACGCATATTACTGTAGCGGCAGACATGGTCTTCTCTCTTAGTCATCACCTTTCTGGAGTAGGTCCTGCCTTCCTGAAGTCTAAGAAGTATTAAAGTTACTGCAGACTGCCATTGTTGACTTTGTCCGTGCGTTGTGCGATGTTTCTTGGGAGGAAATCCAATCCTCGGGCCTCTCACAACACCCTCGTCTCTTCAGCCTCCAAAAGCTTGTCGAAATCTCTTACTATAACATGAATCGCATTCGACTTGAGTGGTCCAATCTCTGGGACATTTTAGGCGAACATTTCAATCAAGTATGTCCTGCTCCAACTGTTTTTAATTGCTACTTATTGATTCGCAGGTGTGCTGTCACAGCAATCCTCACGTTGGATTTTTCGCGTTGGACTCTCTGCGGCAGCTATCTATGCGTTTTCTCGAAAAAGAGGAGTTGCCGCATTTCAAGTTCCAAAAGGATTTCCTTAAACCTTTTGAACATACCATGATTCATAACGCCAATCCAGATATCCGAGATATGGTAAGGCTTCCCCGTCATCCGCGAGTGGGTCCAGGTTCTGATGCATTTGTATGCAGGTCCTCCAGTGCCTCCAGCAAATGATACAAGCCCGAGTTGAGAACATGCGTTCAGGATGGCGAACCATGTTTGGTGTTTTTTCGGCCGCTTCTAAAGTACTAACAGGTATGAGTTCTGGACTAGGCGTGTCTCTTGTATTGATTTCTCCCGAGAACGAATCGTCAACTCCGCCTTTGAGATTGTGAGCCGGTTGAACAAAGACCACTTTGCTGCAATTGTCCGCCATGGTTCCTTTGCAGACTTGACTATCTGCATCACTGAATTCTGTAAAGTGAGCAAGTATCAGAAGCTCAGCCTACTTGCAATCGCGATGCTCCGAGGTGTCATTCCAGTCATGCTGAGTTCTCCAGAGTGTGCCGTCCGCGCCGAAGGTCAGTTGCCTAGTGAAGACGCGATGATACGGTTTTGGTTCCCGGTGTTGTTCGGCTTCTGTGATATCATAATGAGCGCTGAAGATCTAGAAGTGCGGCGACTGTGAAGTTTTTTCACCTTTGGGTTTAATCCGTCGTGGATTAATTTTTACCGTTCTGCAGGGCTCTGGATTCACTATTCACAACTTTGAAGACTCATGGACACTCCTTCCCTATCGAATTTTGGGACACCATCTGCCAAGAGCTGCTTTTCCCTATATTTGCTGTCCTCAAATCAAGCCAAGACCTATCCAGGTTCAGTACACAAGAGGACATGAGTGTCTGGCTATCGACAACTATGATCCAAGCGCTCCGTGATCTTGTTGACTTGTATACCTTCCACTACAATATCTTGGAACGTTTCATTGATGGGTTGTTGGATTTGCTGTGTGTTTGCATCTGTCAAGGTTGGTTTGTGACGACTTTCGTGCATCTCTATCCTGAAGACAATGACAGAAAACGACACGCTTGCTCGCATTGGGACGTCATGTCTACAACAATTTTTGGAGAACAATTCAACTAAGCTGAATGCCACACAATGGGAGCGTGTCGCGTCTACCTTTGTCAAACTTTTCCGGACGACTACACCTCATCAACTGTTTGACGAAACTCTGCGAGTGGAGATCGACAACAATTCCGTTGACTTGGATGCTTCTGGTAAGCGGCCTCCCGGGCGCTGCCTCGATGTGTGTTGATAGTCCAAGAAGTCGAGTCTGCCGGGCAAGCGATTCTGCCTGCCCCCCTCTCTCCCACTAGCGAACGCTCGCCGAATGAGGCAAAACCATCACTCAGTAGTCGTCGTCGGATCTTCAAGCAAATTATCGTGAAATGTGTTCTCCAACTCCTCCTGATCGAGATGACCAATGACTTGCTTCGCAATGACGCCGTTTACCTTACGATGCCTCCGGATCAACTACTGAGACTCATGGGTGTACTGGATCATAGCTATCAATTCGCGCGCATGTTCAACGACGATAAGGAGCTGCGGACCGGATTGTGGAAAGTTGGTGTGTCTGTTTTTAATTCAACCCGTTCTCTACCGGACTAAGATTTGCTGAGGCTTTATGAAGCACCTTCCTAACCTCCTGAAACAAGAATCTAGTAGTGCATCAACCTTGGTCCATGTCCTTCTCAGAATGTACTTTGACGAGCGGGTAGAGCATCAGTCAACAAGGCCCCAAATAGCCGAGAGACTTCTACCGTAGGTCTCGTTGTCCTTTTGATTTGATTGAGAGCGACGGAATAGTGCAGGCTCGGCTTGAACGTCTTGTCGGACTATACGAAACTACGAGCTGATACCCAAGCCAAGAACATCGCTGCCTGGACACCCGTTGTGACGGAAATTCTTGACGGTTTCTGTCGTTTCGATGATAAGGCAGTACGTTATGCACGTTTTTACTCGTCCACGTGCACACATTGCTAACGGAGTAGTTCGTAAAATACCTGCCCGTCATCTACCCTCTGAGCACAGGTCTGCTGGCGCGCGACATCGCCCCGGAAATAAGACTCGGGCTGAAGAAGTATTTTGAACGAGTCGGTTACACCCATGGGATCATAGAAATATCCTAAGATCACAGCTGTTCTCATGCCCAATACTTTGATTCCATCCAACCATTAGTTACATTAGATGGGTGTAAGACGAGAGAGGGAGATATCCGGGTACTAAAATCTGCTTTGAAAACCGGTATTCGCTTGCATGCCCCATCCAGTAGCCTGTGGAACCCACCCTGTCGGTTGAGCTGGTAAAAGTTAGCAAGTTTCGTTGGATATGTTGACGGCACGTCTCACGATTGACCCGAAGAGCGTCATACTTCTCTGAGGGGAATTATGAGACAGAGCAGAAAGGCAGGAATCGGCTGCACTCACCCGCCTGCTGGGGCACAACATACTCATTACTTGATGCAAATGTCCCTGATTTCATCTGCGCAAACACATTCGCAGGAGATATACTTGAAGTTGAATTGTTATTCGACGGCGCTGGGGATGTCGCGGATACAATGTTGTTAAACGGCGATTGCCCAAACGGTGAGAAATTCATCGGATCTATGACATTGTTACTGGAGGCAAAGATCATCCTCTGGATGACTCACTGGTCTGTACTGGCGTCGCTGCTGTATTGGGGAAGGCGGAGGGCGGAGTAAATCCACCAAACGACCCCCCACCAACGCCCGTGGGTTGTGTCAAAATAGGACCAGGAGAAAACCCAGTAGACTGTGAGATAACTGTCTGTGTGTTTTCGGGGAAGCCAGTCACTTGGGGCAGAAAGGGTGGCTGTGTAGACTGGAAAGGCGGTACAGACGGGCGTGTTGAAACAAAGCTGTTGAACCCAGTTTGGGTAGGTATCAAAGGTTGTAATAGCCCTTGATTGGCTGGCACTGGGGCGTAGGGACCTCGTGGGCCATTCTGTTGAGGGATGGGAAGCGTCCCAGCCTGTTGAATCTGAAAATGCTGTCCGATCGGGGCAGGGGACGACCCCATACCAGGCCCATTGTTGTAGCTTGACGGCGACGGCGCGGATGTTGAGAGAGGGGCTGGAGGCATAACCCAATTTGTCCGAAGTTCACTAAGACGCGCCAGCTGATCGAACACATCAGCTTCGGTGGTCTTCGCCAGTGAACTAGCGTTAGTCACTGCGCTTTCTTGGAGGGGTGCTTTGGGGGCGGGGGGAGGTGTTACGCTTGTTTGAGGCGCTGGGGGTACCGAGGTCGCCCTGGGCGGAGGGACACTAACCGGTGGAGTTGCGTTAGAGATGGGGGGCTTTGAACCTGGTCTGTTCGTCCATGCGTCATCATCAAAGCCAGAGATTGTCGCCATGGCAGAACTGGAGCGTTGTGGGGGCTGCACAGGAGATACTGCAGCTGGGCTGCTCGTGCGAACGAGTGGAGAACCCGAACGTTTGATTTGTTCCGATGCAGTTCCAATAGCACCCAAATCAACATTAGTTGGTGGTAAACTCCTGCTGGGCTGAGGTCTACCACGACGTTGTGTGTTGTTTTTCAAGACACCACCAGGACCTGCGAATAGGTTAGGGGCTGGGCTAACGGGCTTCTTCGCGCTTTCCTCCTCTTGAAGGCGCATGGCAAGTTCTTCATCACTAGCAAGATGATCCGTTGGCAGAACTTTGGGTTTGGTGTACTTCTGTTGAATGACCTTGTTTACGCGAATGATATCACCCTCCCGAAGGCCAAGCGAACGCATGGTAGATTCCGTGATGTCGGGGAGCAGGTTCTCGTCAATCTTGTCCCTCTCAAATGAGTGTGCATAGCGTGTGCAGTCGTCAACGTCACAGCCAGCGGACAAGAAGAATTCGAACCAGTCGACTTGAGGGCCCTTTTTCTTCGGTGGGATGGCGTCGCGCTTCCTAGCATCCGTCGGGCGATTAAAACCTAGTGGTCGGTCGTCATCGTCGTTAGAAGTTCGTGGAGCTGTACCCTGTGAACTGGATGCCCTCTTCTTCATTAGACGGTCAACATATCGCATGTCTTCGACGGACATCTTCTCTGACGGAACCTCAATGACGACACCATTGACTTTGTGTAATCTGAGCTTTCCGCTAGCGTATCCAAGAAGCGCGGCTTCCACGCGGAACTGTCCGCTCCGATCATGCCAAATCCTCGTTGACTCTGGGGGAGGCGTGTCTGGCCAGGTGAGCGGGGTACAATGATATATCGAGACGAAGAAACATACTCTTATGTTCACTGGACGTGCGAGTGGACGATGAAGAGTCCTTTGACGGATTGCTCGCCGAGGACCGAGAGCGACTGGAGACCGCAATCAGAGGAGACCTGAGATGAAAATAAACTTGTCGTACACGGATGTACTTTGCTCACTGTCAGCTTTCTGCTGTGCGCGTCTGGTTGCTTCTTGTCGTTGCTTTCTCAAGGCTTCGGTAGCGGCGGCAGCCTGCTCCTTCTCTTGACGTTTCTTTTGAGCCTCCACCGCAGCCTTGGCCCGTTCTTGTTCAGCCTTCTTCTGATCCTTGTCAGCAAGCTCTCGGGCCTCACGTTCCTTTTTCTCAGCTCCCTCGTCTAGTGTCCGGCCACCGCCGTCTTCAAGCTTGGCGGGAATCGAGGAACCTAAGGACTGGGTAACTGTCGGACATAATCATAATTTGAGCATGTGGCAGGGCGTACCTCAAGATAAGATGCAGGCACGACCCCCTCACTGCCGCGCGCATTCCTACATTTCCACCACTCTTCTCCTTCCTTCTCAACGATGTGCAACCGTTCCCCTTCTCGAACTGAAAGCTCGTCAGGACCAGTACCCTCGAAATCGTACAACGCGACTGCTAGTTCGCCTTCTTGTTCATCTTCAGTTAACCCAGAGCCACCTTCCTCTGTTTCACCATCTTCCGAGGGTTCTCTGGCAGGGATTATTTCGGGAGATTCTTCCGTGAACCTTACTGATACACCGTTCTTCTTCGACGGGCTTCCGCTTTCGGCGGGACGGGGTGGTGGGGAAAGGGTTGGTCGACGAGCTTCGTTAGTAGTATCCGATAAAGCTTTTGCGTTGGAGATAGCCAGCGTTCTCGAATCATCTAACTTGGTCAATATTGCTTCTGCTATCTCCTCCTTCCCAACGTTGAAATGTAACTTGGCTGGATTACGGCTTCCCATATCGATAAGAATGTGCTTGTGTCTTTCTATTGTGAAATCCTCGACGTCGGCAGTGTTCCACTTTTGCACGGGTGTCTAAAGAAGATGGAAACAGTCATGATTATTACGATTAACTGGGACTTACCTTGTCCGATTCACTCGCGAAAAACATCGACCCGTTCCCAATACCAAGAGTACCCTTCTTCTTCTTGCCCTTCTTGTCTACTTCGGAAACGGCCCATGTCTTGATGTGGTCTGGTTGTGCTTTGACTGGAGTCTGAGCGACGCGGTCCGCTGGGTCCACGTATACACTGGCGGGACGCGCTGGGAGTCTAGACTGCGGCACCAGCTGAAGAATATGTCCGTCATCCACAAAACAGAACTAACCGATGGAGGAGCAAGCTGGGGCGGTGGGGTCGGTTCAGGTTCAGGTTGTGGCTCTGGCTCTCGTTCCGGCGGTGGTGCTAGTTCCTCTCCGCTGGACTTTGACAGCGATGATCCGACAGGCGTTCCCCAATTCAACTCAGGAACATACCTCTTCAATGTAGTTCCCTGGGACAAATCCAGCTTTGCCACCTTCCTTCTGACTTTGAACCAGGATCCATTCATCCTCACGATCGAAGACCATGAGTATCTCGTCTTCCCTGATGGACAGCTCTCCTGGCGCCGCTGCGTCATAATCATATAGTGCCTTCGCGATAGAAGTATGCTCTGCCTGCATCACCGCTCCATATAAGTATGATGGTATGTAGGGTGTGGAGAAGTGCACCTGTTCCACATAGGCTGCGGGGACTAGTCCGGCGGGACTGTCTTCATTTTGCGAGTCACCTCTAACCTTGACTTTCCACCAGCTGGTTCATTGCACTGGTCAATTACGGCGAAATAGCCGCGCACATGACAAGACTCAACTCGTCGTCGGTCTTCTCGAGGAGGAACACGATCTGGTTCTCCTTGACTGCAATCTCGTCTTTGGATTGGGGTTCATAGTCATAGGAAGCCTTGAGAATCGCAAGGTATTCTTCTGCTGATCGGGCCATCAATACGGGGTAGCAAAGCGCAGCAGCAGTTACAGGTCCAAGTCGCATGCACAACGGTCGCTCTCTGGCACGTGACCTCGCATGTCACTACAAAACTATGTACGGCATTCCTTCTACGACGCAGACTGATTCCAGCTCGTCTCTCCTCGTGGAGTGCCGCACGCAGAACACGCTAGGTGGTTCGGTTCATTTGTACTGGCGACTTGAGGTCAACTTTCCGTCTTGTAAATAGACGACCCCTTACAGTGTGCAGACGATACAACCCCACGTCACGGTGTCCCCGCGTTTTACATCTGTTGGCCCCAAGTCTGTGACAGAGTGTGTACCCCGCGGGGCGAAAGTTAGCGTGGGTTGAGATGTCTTCCGTTTCTTCCTTGGCCATGTGGAAGTCTCGGCGCTCGGAATTGTTTCGAAGCCACCCGAGGTAGGATCACAAGAGCGAGTATCTCCAACCTGCATCGAGGGACCGACACTCGGTAACAGAAAATTCTGCGAGGAATCAAGTATCATAGCCTTGAGCACGTCCAAGTCTTTCTCCTCGACGGCCTCGAGCAGAGTACGACGACGGTCGTGATCTGTCTCCAAGCCTCGTGCCTCATCTTCGGATTCTTGTTCGTCTCCGACGCCGCCCAGTGGAGTTAGAAGACTTGACGTGGAGGTTACTTTGCCAGCTTGCACTCGTTGTTCGGCAGCTAGTGCACGTTCTTCCCTTGCCCGTTTGCTGCAGTGTTATGAGTATCATAGGAGCATTGAAGGGAAGCCATACCGGCCTTCCAGCCCTCTTCCGAAACCCAATACCGCGTCGTTTATTTTCTCCTTCTAGATCTTCGTTCAAAGCTTTACCATGGGTGTTGAATGCGCTCGAAGTCACCCGTGATCCCGCTTTGCGCTTCCTCGTTATCCCCGGGTCCTGGCGTTTGCGAAGTCGGCGCAAGACAGGTCGCGCTCTGGCAAGAGCACCACCGCACTGATTCATTCAATCAGCGTAGATCCAAATTTGAAGAACATGGTGCCACCATAAATTCAGGGAGTTCACCTATCTCGACGCCCTCCCCAGCAATTATAGCGGAGTCTGCTAGCCTACTGCCGACTGACCAGTATCCTAAGGCGCAGCAGAGAAGTGGAGGTCAAGGTTTCGTAAGCATACGAAGGAATGTGATGTTGTACCGTCCCCGTAGTACCCCTTGTTTTGCAGGGCAAGGACTTCTTGCTGGAGCTGACACCACAGAGCCCGGAATGCAGGTCCATGGTCCATGTGCTAAAAGCCAGACTGTGATTACCCTATAATTTCAGAATGACTATTTACCAACCTTGATGTGAGCCAACTAGCAACAGACGGATCAGCAAGAGAGCAAAGTCGTAGAAACTAATATCGTGGTGGAATACCTCATGACAGAGTGTGCTCATCAGCCAATGGGTGGAGAGAAATGATCCCGTAGATGACCGTAGGACGAGTTCTTGTAAAACCGCACGTTGGTGATTCTATATCCTAGGACAAAGAAGTCGAGTTACCTATAGTCTCGCCGTGGTTCCAGTTGCGCCCTGCAAAGACCCGGTTATACTCGTACTACGGTACAGGTTAGAACGCCTACTGAGCCCATCATGATAAGCCGCACCTCTTCAAAGCTATTCACAGCAAACCCATGTGCTTTCATGACTGGTTTCACCTGAGCAGCCAGAGCACGAAGAAGCTGACGGGCAACCTCCTCGACTGCGGGATCCTTCATTGGCAAAGCAGTGATGAAATTCACATGAGGATTTGGATTAGGCTCGCGCTCGTTGATGCGTAGGTGAACCATCTGTGTAAGGTATCATGGGCTTAATCCACAATATTGTTGTGTCATATATATGCCTGCGGGCAAAGCAGGCTGGTGCAGTTTGACGCCAAACACAGGAACAAATAAGAAACAAGTTCGAAACAATAGGAATACTTGTCGCAGGGCAGAATGTGAATGTTCATTGCTACACATATTATTGAGGGTCTAGGTAGTACTACCGTCGCTAAGCGATAGTTCTATGATCAGCGAGAGATACAAAAACTGCAGCGCTTTATACACCTCAACGACCCCAAGAGGAGTGACTCGGAGACAGCGACCGATCCAGGATGCATGCATGATCAGTATGCGAGGTAGGAATCTAGGACTAGACTCATGTAAGTATGTGGGTTAGGTTTCCCCTGTGTAGATCTGTACTCGGGAATTGCCGCCTAGAGATTGCAACCATTTATTTACATAAGTACTGTACAATTTTGTAAGACTCACGCGCCGCGACTGCCATTATACGTACTCAAAGCGCTGTAAGTTACACACAGAGGAAGGTCAAGTTATTGCAATGCCTGTGCTTACCCCGGCAGAGATCCCATTACGTGCAGCACCAGGTGTTAGAGCACTCGCCAACAAGTCTCGACAGTTCCTCATGCGTTCCCGTCGCACCACGAACCACGAACTCTCCGAGCTTGGTACCGCAAGGGGGACGCCAACAATTCCTTTCGACTGTGCCTCTTGAACCGCTTTCACCAACGACTCGACTTCCGCTTCGGAATCAAGATCATCTAGGTTCTCTGCCGCATCGTCACCTTCAAGCCGGCTCGCCGTGGTAGGGGCCTGGGTCTTCTTCGGTGCCTTCTTCGTTACCGCCTTATTTGGATCTATGCCCGATGCGATCGCAGCCTCCATTGCCAGTCTTTTCTTCTCCGCCTTTTCCTTCTCTCTTTTTTCCTTCTTCTCTGCCTTGGTCTCCTTCTTCACTGGCTCGACCCAATTGGGATTATTAGCTCGATTCCATTCAAGAAGTAGTTCGTCGTATGGTTTTGAACGCCCTTGTACCGCCCGCTTCGCACCCATCGAGTGCGCTTTGCAAGTGAGCGAGCGCGAACATGGAAGTCCCTTGTCATTGATGACGCCGCACTGCTTGTCATAGTCTACCGGGCCTTTGGTTCGTCCCTTGGTGATCTTTGTCTTCTTCTTGCTGGGTTCGGAGGGGTCGTCTTCTTCACCATCCACTCCGCGCTTCTTGCCCTTCTTCAACTCGACTACCAGACAGGTGCCCAATGGGTTAATCCACAGTGACGCACGAAGAGGGATAAGTTGATACCTTCACCATCTGCAGACTTAGACTTGACCCACTTTTTGCCTGATCGTATGTCATTACAGTTTGCTAGTCGAGTGACATGAAGTTGTTTTGTACGCAGCAGGCATGTGAACAACTTACTTGCATGATCAGAGATAGCGCTGCGTAGGACCGGTTTGTCGCAATCACTGCAGCGCACGACACCAAGATCTGATTTCAGTGGCTCGACGCCAAAGATCTTCATATCGCGTGCTGAAAGCCATGATGTTGGCGACGAGGGGAGCTCTGCTGCCTGCGCTTCTGTTAGCTGTGTACCGCAGCGCGGTACAGGTAGTGAATCCCAGGAGAAGGGAGATGGTGAATGACTAGGTCGCTTGAGTCTGAGCACCATGGCAGGCGAGGAGAGAGGCCACTTCTTTACGTAAATGCATAATACTACTCGGTATGTGCCACCACCCCCTGGGTCTGCTTCGGCAGGCGCCGGCTCCGGATTTCCGAGTCGCGGGTTCGAATCCCGCAGAAAACCACCAGGGGTTTTATCCCGCGCCTTGTGCCGTCCATCTGATGCCATTTGTGCCTCTCAAAAAAAATACTACTCAACATTTACTTACTACCTACAAAAAAGTAAATAGTTGTCAGCTGGATCACATCATCCGACTAAAGACAAGTCTTTCATCAAGTCTTTGGAACCCAAAGATCGTAGAGTTCTTTATCTGCTGCATCGAAGCACGTGAGGAGCGCAGGGTCTGACCGCATGGTCACCTTGCGGGTGGTGAGGAAACCAGCAGATGCGTGGGCGCGGACAGCGAGGTCGTCCGTCTGAGGAAAACTGGTACTGACGCCCGGGTCGGACATCGTCGTCGACGATGGTGAAGTAGTCACGTCCTTGAGAGGATGATGTCGAACCAGCACAAGAGGCACGGATAGGTCAGCATACCTGGATCACAGGGGCGATGCACCGCGAGGCGTTTGCTACAACAGCATGATCAGCGCTTGAGCTAGCGAGGACCGGACGACCAACCTGTGGCATTCGACATGATCGTCGTTCGTGCAGGCGCGTCACAGGCCACGTCACGCGTCTGTCACACACGCCATCGGCGGCTCTCTTCTGACTCGCCATAATGAACATCTTCAAGAGCCGTAAGTCGTGATAAGCTGTTGGGTACGGTACCCCCATCCTGACGCCCCCAAAAGTGTTAGGCAAAGTCTGGCGTAAGCATCGCTCACCTTGATCATCCTTCGTTCGACTCATAATTCTTCAGAAGATCCTAATGCCGCTGAGGTAGTCAAAATCGAGTCGGGTCAGCTGTATCTTGTCCGGCCAGGGAACGTGCGGTCTTCTCGGGAATGCATGTGCGTTTGTCGTCTCTCTGATCTGTTTCTTGCGTCGATCACACATCCGCTTTGCAGCTACAACGAGGCAATTGCCACTATAAGACAGGTTCCTTCCATCGAGCACAACTTCCAACTCGTTATCACTCGTGTCTACGAAGAAGGTGATCAGGAATTACTGGAAGACGAGGACGAAAGTGCGACATATGTCATATCCTATTTCCTTGCCTCCCGCTCATCATGCTCTAGCCGACGAAGAGAAAGTCTTCCTTATCAGCGAAGAACTCGAATTCCGTCCTGGTCCGGGAGAAAACCCCCAAGAAACCACCTTTGTGTGGCGCGATTTAGATGGAGATGTTGACGAACTTTACGAGTTTCTCATGACAGGAGAGACGAATGAACCCACACGTGCATTCTTCGAAACTTGCATGTACCGCGCCATGTACGAGCGCAAGTACAGAACAAGTGCCGATAACGTCCGAGATTCAGAACTCGACCAGTTTATCTGGAAGTGAGTTTTCATTTATAATCTGAAAGCCTGATTCATTTACACCCATCTTTCCAGGCCCCCTGCGCCCAAGAGCACTAAATCAAGAGCTACCAAAGAGAAGACTATTTTAGCCCCTAAGGAAGCGGATGACCTTCCAGCAACCAAGGAAAACGTCTCGACTTCTAGACAATCTGTTGTTTCTTCACCGATTTCGTCGCCAAAGAAGTCCCCGAGTAAATCCAAACCTGTTCCGCGTGGTGCAGAATTCCCTGAAATCGCTAGAGCGCAAGCTCTTTTTTTTGTTTGGGACTTGGAAGTAGACGGCTTCGTTTCTGCGCACGATGAAGTCCTCGACGCAAAAATCATCGAGCGCACTTCTGGTAATTATAATTACTGGGTTACTGCAACGTGCGAGGAGGGCGACCTTGTATCGCACAAGATCACCTCCGATATGAATCCTCGTTGGTCTCAACAGACGCATTCCCTTACTTGGAATTATAACCTCGGAGGAATCTACGGAAGCTGGGCATTTCAGTTTACCTCTCCAGAGGGGTATGAAGGCTTTAAGGCAGCCTTTACTAGAGCGGCATGGGAGACACTGCATCGGGTACCTTGGTCTAAAATCAAGGTGAGCTACTCTTGGCGTACTCGGCGGCCCTTATCAACCCCTCATTAGCCGGACGAACAAGCATATGTCATGAGCTCCAATTCCGAAGACGTGGAGATGCGGGACGCAGAAGACGAAGAGGGAGATGAAGAAGAGGTTTTATCGGAGCTCGATCCCGATGAAGGTGGATCGTTTACTTTCCGGATTTAGAATCGTGTCGCTGATTTTCATAGAGCCCAGCGACGAAGAGGAGGAAGAGGAGGAAGATACATCTTCCGTTTCAAGAGTCTCTGGAGAACGCAACTCGGTACTCACGGTCGGATATAAGGGTGACCGTTCATACGTCGTGCGGGGAAACAATATTGGCGTGTTCTCTCACACTGGCGGCAACCATGTGAAGTACTTTGCGACCATCAGTAAAATTTCAACCACCAAAGGGAGGGAGTTTAAACCTCGAGAGGTATCTCCATCCCCATAGGTCGTGCAGATATATACTGATTGGCATCGAAGGTTATGCTGCACGATCAAGACACGAAAATGATTCTAATGAACCCTTCCGACCCTCATTCATTGTATAACATGGACATTGAACGTGGTAAAGTCGTTGAAGAGTGGAAGGTCCACGATGATGTTACCGTCGACCATATGGCGCCCGATAGCAAGTTTGCTCAAACTACCAGAGAGCAGACTCTTATTGGCGCTTCACACAACGCGCTCTTCCGTATCGACCCACGTATCTCCGGAAACAAAATGGTCGATAGCCAGTACAAACAGTACGTCAGCAAGAACAAGTTTTCCGGCGTTGCGACAACGGCTGGCGGTAAACTCGCTGTGGCAAGTGAGAAGGGTGACATCAGACTTTTCGATTGCATTGGCAAGAATGCGAAGACGGCATTACCACCTCTCGGAGACCCGATTATTGGTGTTGATGTTACTGCCAATGGACGGTGGATGGTTGCAACAACCAAGGGCTACTTACTACTCATTGACACGCTCATCGGCGAGGGCAGATATGCCGGCTCCCTTGGTTTTGACCGTAGTTTTCCCGCTGATGCGAAGCCGATGCCTCGACGGCTTACGTTGCGTGCGGAACACGTTGCATACATGAATCACGAAATCTGTTTCTCCCCTGCTCGGTAAGCACGATTCCGGGCTGCGTTCACGCTTTGTACCGATCATGTTTGTCGACTAGATTTAACATGGGGGAGGGTCAAGAAGAGAATGCC
The DNA here is from genome assembly GCA_038090115.1 of Strobilomyces echinocephalus. NCBI lineage: Eukaryota > Fungi > Basidiomycota > Agaricomycetes > Boletales > Boletaceae > Strobilomyces > Strobilomyces echinocephalus. Next base: position 49,292 of record JBBPMC010000016.1, on the reverse strand, counting down.
ATCGTCACCTCGACAGGCAAATACGTGATAGCTTGGGACTTCAAGAAGGTTAAGAAAGGGCAACTTGACAAGTACGAGATCAAGAAGTACGAAGATAATGTGGTCCAAGACAACTTCAAGTTTGGTGACGACAAAGAAATTGTAAGTGAACTCGGGCCCCGAACTGGGATTCCTTTCTGAGCCGACATTTCAGATCGTTGCCTTGGAGAACAACGTGTTGGCGATCAACAAGAAAAACCTGAGGAAGCCAACCAGGACATCACTTGCCCCGATGAGCAGCTTGCAGAGGTCGGACATCGTGAATAGTCCTTATTAAGGAGCCGGATCCTCCCCAAGGTGAGGAAGACGAATACCCTGCAGCGCATGCAATATGTTACAAAGACAGGATGAGTAGTCCCCTGCAATGTAGTAACTTATGTGGATAAATGAGGAAAATAAAGTCTTCACTTCTTCGGCTCTGGGTAGGCAGGAGCCCGATCCCTGGCATCCACGTACCTCCAAATACCAAGATGCCACATAACCCTGGGTATCATCAAACTGACCCCCAAAATCACAGTAACCCATAACATGGTACTCCACTGGGCAACATCCCACCTGTCATCGCCCAGTGCCCACAACGTGACGTAGAGATGCATGATATCCCCGATGAGGAGAGGAGTCAATAACGCATGGACAATCTTTTCCTGCAGTGCAGGCTGTGAGGCCAGGTGTTGTCTGGCAGCCGTGAGGACAAAGATATTGAGCAGTCCCATGAGGGCGCAAACGTGCGCGAGTTGGATGACTGTTACTGTGGAAGCTTTGGGAAGAACTGCAGGAGGGAAACTGCCTGCTGGCCACGGCGCTTGAGCGTTATGAGCCTGTTCGTACATGAAGATTGTCAGGATGTCGAGGGAGGAAGGGGGAAGAAGATTACCGTTTCAGGATCGGAGAGTGTCCCGATGAACCCGATAATGGTCAATGCGGGTTCATAAAATGCGAAGAGGGCGTAGTAGAAGTCGGGAACTGCAGAGATTGGGGACTGCATCAGGACAACTACGAAACGAGCACTAGGTCGCGACGGGCTGTATTATTATGGCCGAAAAAATACATTCACGTGAGAGGGGGACGCGACGAGATGGAGTTAGGGTCGGCCTACCCTAAAGAACTTCGCGTTGGTTTAAATGAAGTTTGATTCGCTCGGAATTCCTTCTTTCCATTGGTTCGTCTTTAACCCAGGTGGACGGCAGCTGACCCCCACGCTGATCCACCAAATGGCGAGAACCGAGACGGAGCAAGAGGGTCTAATGCAAGCTCTGCCGGCCATGTAGAGCGATGCTTCGCGCCCATCAAACATGCCATCCGAGTAGAGTTACATAGCACTAGTGACTGGACATAAATTAATTCAGAAAAAGTCCCACAACATCCGCAGTCGGCCGAGTGGTTATGTCCTTACTCCACTACCTCAGGTGCGTGTTCAGACATAATCCTGTCTCCCATGCCTATTCCCGTGCAGCTATGTCGCTGCCGCCGCTGCTTTCTTGTTCGTAACCCTTTCTCTCGGTTGGTCCAGGTCCCCCACGGCCTTCGCCCCGTCTGACCTGATCTATTTAAGCTAGCGGATTGCTCTACGTCTCGGAATTAATCGAAGAACACTCTCGTCCTGCCAAGCTGGTCGGGCAGAGGGCCATCTATGTCTGTACACTTTCTTGTCTGTGATATCTTCTCATCGACATCTTCTAGACTATCGTCGCATTGCACGTGTTGCTCTATGTCACCGACACACTCCCCCCGCTTCAGACGATATTCTCAATCGTCTGCCATGTCGTATATCTGCAGAACTTCTCAACCCAATGGCCTCTCATCTCGCTGTCTTCTGCTTCATTCATTGCTTCGTGTGCCTTGGCGATCGCAAATCACTTTCTATGGTTCATGCATTTCTCTCGTGTTGCTCGTGATGCCAGGCAGAGTTACAGGTCTCGTGGTCCGGTCTCCGACACACCTGGTTTCACGGACATCGCAACCTTCTTTGGCATTTGTGTCTGGCTCGTCCCGCTGTTCTTGTTCTTGAGCTTGAGCGCCAATGACAATGCCCTTCCCACATCGTCCGGTACTCGTCTCGTTTAATGTCTTGGTCTCTAACTTAAAAGCACTGTCAGGTGACTCATCGCATGCTGGGTCTCAACGATCTTCGCTGTTCAAATCCATGTTTTCTGTCTTTTCCAAGGACAGACTACCTGCCTCTGACAAGTCATCTGGGTTAATTAACCCGCCGTCTTTAGCCGCAGTATCCACTTACCCGTTGCCGTCGCCCTCAACGTCACCGCTGCATTCCCCCTTCCTTCCACATCAGACACGTAGCCCGACAGCTTCGAACCTCATCCCCCTTCCTCAACGTTCACCAGAAGTATTACCTGATGCCGTGCGTTCATCTAGCCGATATTCGAGTTCTGGACGTAACCGTCTTCATGACGAATGAGGAACACCGCTACGCGGAGGAGATGTTAATCTCATTCATCTTGATGTCTTCTGTACATGAGGTTGCTTCATATACTATGTAGCAGATACGTTGTGGGCGCTGAGCGTGACCCGGGAAACGCGCGAAGCAGTTCAAGCTCGCCCGCGTGACCCGCAGCATATATGTACAAGCAAATTTGATTAGCCTTACGAGCCGCCCAGATCCACCTTTCTCTGATGCGTCTCTACCTGGCACAAAATCCACGAACGCTTTATCTCGTGACAGATTCTCGTGAACAAAGACTAGGATGCCCACAAAGAGTACTTACATTTCGCGCGGCGGAAAACAATGCGAATCAAGTCGTGGTTGAATTCCTGCCCCACAATGAAGTAAATCTTACTGGTGCAATCAAGCTGACACACCGTAGTGTGAAGGGATGTTTGGGACTCATTTCTGTGGAAAATGGCACGTATGCTTATTGTCGTATAGCCGGCACATATACTCACTAGATATCTAGACATATTCCTTGCGGCGATCACTACGGCTACCGAAGTAGGGAACACTCGTCCATCTCGATCACTTCCAGAGAAAGCTGCGAGGATCCATGAGGTCCGGTTCTACTGCCTCACATCGCCTTCGTGGGACGATTTCTCCTCATCTCAAGACTCGCTCATCGGTCCGGAGAACATTGACCCACTGTCCAGCAGAGACGCATATTTACAATCCCTCAGCTCGAATGCAGTCTTCGAACACCCTTGCGCGCCCCTCACAAAGATCCTATCTTCTGGTACTTTCTACTATACCCCGGAGCCACCCTGGGACTTGTCGACGCGGCTTTCTGCACGTCTGTCTCGAGATGACCGCGTTCAAAATGACATTGGGGTCTTTGACGAACACTTCGTCTGGAACGAATACATTATTCGAAGTTTACTTGATTTTCGGGAGAAACTCGATCCTCACGAACGTCAAGATCTTGATCGATGCCAATTCATCGTGCGCACCGCCTAATGTTCATATGATGATGAATTCCGAGTTGCTTTCAGGTTCTCACCATACAGGGGTATGTTGGTGTGTCTACTATGGCCCTTCCGGCGCCGCCTGTCAACGGCACTCCTATAATTGCTACATTGACGCTTGTATCCCGCCTTGGATGGAGGAGAGCAGGCACCCGCTTCAATACCAGAGGTGTTGATGATGACGGGAACACCGCAAACTTTGTAGAGGCGAGTATACAGATCATCTATCCAAATTTGTGTTTGAGAAAACATCGCAGACAGAAACAATTTTGAGTACAGACCAGCACATCATGAGTTACACACAGATTCGAGGAAGTATTCCCTGTATGCTATTCCACTATTTGCGTGTTTTATCTCATTCCGGAGCAGTGTTTTGGGAACAACAAGGGATACAAACGTTTGGTCAACGCATTCAAATAACTCGTCCACAAGCATCACAACCTGCGTTCGAACGTCACTTTGCACATCTCTTGGAAGAATACGGAACGATACATGTAGTTAATCTACTTGGTACAAAGGAGAACGAAGCCACCCTAGCCTCAGCATACGCGAAACATTTGTATCTCGCCAAAGGAATTTGGGGGGACCAACTCAGCATTACACACTATGACTTCCACAACGCCGTTAGAGTCGGCGGTCATGATAGTATTGTGAGGGAGCTTGGGTAAGCCGATTGTCTCACTTCTTGCTCACCTTCTCATCATAATCCGAAGACGCCTGGAAGATATTGCCGACTGCACGGATCGCTTTGGATTCACGTTAATAGATGCATCGACGGGTGAAAGAATCACCGAACAACATGGAGTGTTCCGGACAAATTGTCTGGACTGGTAAGCTAATTCGAAACATGTTTACTTGGCCGTTGTTGACTATTCCTGGCAAAGCTTGGATCGGACCAACTTTGTGCAAGACATCCTTTCACGCAGGACGATCGAGCAATTTCTCTGCCTTGTCCATCGTGAATGGTTACAAGCAAACATTCTTTGGACACATCATAGGGAGCTCTGGGCGGAAAACGGTGACGCGCTATCACGCATATATGCCGGTACTGGCGCTCTGAATACGAGTTTCACGCGGACTGGAAAACGAACACTAGCGGGTAGGGTCTCGTGGTCCGTTCCTATTAGGTAAATGGAATGACTTTTTCAAAGGTGTTCTTTCGGATGCTACGAAAAGCGTATCGAGAGCATACATCAATAATTTTCAGGACAAGAACAAGCAGGTTGCTATTGACATGTTCCTCGTATGCTCTTTGACTTTTTCTTTGGTCAATTTTCTAAAGATATAGCAGGGTAACCTCAACAATCAAACACAAGTCAATATATTTGATCCAGTTCATGATATGGTCCGGAAGACGTTAAATGAACGGTCGGCTACTCGGACACCGCGCCGTGGCTCATGGTGCTGAACCATAGGCTTACAGGGTATCAGAATATTCTTCTACCTGCCCGTGTTCTGTATTTGTCGGCACCTGGAACGTGAACGGCAGGGTAAGCCAGCCAACCCAATTCACATTCCAGTTGACGTGAACACGTAGTATGCGCAGCCTCCATCTGAAAGCTTGATTCCCTGGTTGTTTCCCCGAGACAGTGAGTTGAATTAATCAGCGTTTCGTATGATTATGAAGAGTGGATTTAACAATCTTGTTGGCGTAGACTTTCTTGAGTAAGATGTCACATATCACGAAGAATGATCTCCCTCACATCCAATTTCATAGGCCAGATATCTTTGTGTTGGGTCTCCAAGAGATAGTACTTCTTACTGCTCAGCAGATTGTCCAAACTGACCCAGAGAAAAGGTATTTTCTTACAGCAGCTCGATTTACTGTTGACCGAACGCACGTACAGGCTTGCATGGGAGCACAAGATCATGGAAACCATTAATGGTCGCAAGACTTCAGGGGATTACGTGCTGCTGCGTAGCGAGCAGGTAAATCATTTTGAATTGCAGTTTTTAATCCGAGGCGACGTTTTACTTCCAGTTGGTCGGCACAGCTCTTTTTGTCATAGTCAAATCCGAGCTAACCTCGGTAATTCGCAATGTCGAAGGTGCCACTCGGAAAGTGGGTCAAACTACTGGCACATTGTAAGGCTCTTCATTTATCCTTCGCTCAGACAGGGTTGCGGGGAATATCTGGAAACAAAGGAGGGGTTGGGGTCCGACTGGACTACCATGATACCAGCTTTTGCTTTATAACCGCTCACCTGGCTGCTGGACACACCAATGTTGAAGAACGCAATGCCGATTTCTGGACAATTACAAAAGGATTGCATTTCCTTAAAGGCAAGACGATCGCAAGCCACGAGTATGTTATTGAACGTATGAGGCCGGTTTTCCTAACGGGAGTTTTGCAGAAATATTATTTGGCTAGCTGATACTAACTACCGCATTGACCTTCCCAATGAAAGCGTCAGATATCTTGCGACAGAAGGAGATTATGATCCGCTTGTTGGATCAGACCAGGTAGGTTCCCAATTCCGGAAGAGCCCAGGAACAGAAGACATCATACAGCTGAGATTAGCAATTGAGAACGGTGAAGCCTTTACGGGATACGATGAAGGGCCATTATTGTTCCTTCCCACATACAAGTACGATGTCGGGACAGACAATTATGACTCGAGCGAGAAAATGCGCATACCTGCTTGGACTGGTATGTCGCCTCGGTGACGATCATTTTGATGCTGCCTCACCCGTCCCAGACAGAATCTTGTTTCAAGGCGCCATAGACCTGTCCGTTTATTCACGAGCTGAGCTCCGAGGATCAGATCACCGACCAGGTAATCCACCGAAGATGCCTCATTGCACAGACTCGGAACTGACCCATGCCTTAAGTTTTCGCGCTATTCCGGACTGAGGTGCATATTATCGATACGGAAAAATGCGCCGCAATGTCCCGTTTGCTAGTCGAGACGACCTTGACTGCTGGCGAGATGATTGAAGGGAAAATCGCGGAATCTGCCTTGTCATCTGAAAAGGACAATTGTAAGGCTTCACCCACATTTTGGATATGCCCTGTCGCTGAAGTACTATCAGTGCCCGCCCCAAGTTCAGACGACTTGCACTGGTGGGACAACCTCGGTGAGTATCACGTCGATGTTACCGTGGATGGCTATACAGGGGAGCTTGTAGAAATCGACAAGGGGAGCATGGTGGTTTCACCTCCCCTGCTGGAGACAGCTCTCCCAAATCCCTTTGATTCACCAGGGGACTCGCCCTTGTCATTGTACCCTTCATCGGACGAGGAACTCTATACTCATGCAGCTGACCTTCCCATACCCATATCCCCTGAGCCGGCAACACGTAGAGGTATTGATCCTTCCGGGCCTCTAAAATAGTCGACTAGAAATTCATTTCCTGAGAGAGCAGCGATGACTATCGACGAGCATGGTAATATCTAAATAAGCCCTTGCTTCTTCAAGTCGTCGTACGTCTTCTTGTTGTATACGTTACCCTCATCATCTTCAAGCTCCTCCATAGTTTCCTGCTCAAATATCTCGTGCCTTCCTTCACGTTTAAGCTTTTCGGCAACTAAGGGCAAGCGGTGGTGTTAGTTGAGCAGACTGAAAGAAAAGGAACGCACGTGAGAGCGCATCCTCGATGCGAGTGATTTCGTGGAAGTGCTTTGTGTTTGGTAAACCTAAGGCCCGCATACCGAAAGCGTGCCGGGATTCCTGTGGGTGATTGGGTTGCACTATCAAATAGAATCAACCAGGAGAAATTGTACCTGAAAGTGCCGGTCGAAGTTTTTCCTGTTGCAGATCAAACCATGAGCACTAATCACCCAACAAAACAAAAAGGTCGGTACCTTCCCATGTACACATGATCGGAGCATATCTCACATCGGTACTCCACACCGAGACCATGCAGTTTATAAAGCCAATAAGGGATCGGCTTTCCATCCCACCCGAGCGGCAATTTGAGTGGGTTATAAATCCTTTCTTCCTCCTCTTCCTCCTCGCCCGCGCCATCTACGTTGTTCGTGGGAGCGACGGGGGGGTTTGATTGCTCGAGTAGTTCCTGCTCACGTTCGCGGGCGGTTAGAGAGAAACGACGTTCCACGTTCGATTTCGTCTCGTTGATTGTGGAAGTGAGCGTGGCAAGTAAAGAAGTAGAAAGACTCGTGAAAAGGGCAGTATTTCGTAATCTAGACCGCCATGAATTTGCGTCATTGGGATTTGTGGCAGACGACATATGATCGCCGTTTGGATTTTGCGGCGGCTCACTCGAGGTGGCTTGCTTAGTAACCGCTTTGACGTGCTTTTTCGAGGTCAAGTGAGCGTCGTACACCGTTTGCTTGGAGTAACTCTTTTGACCTGTGGCCCGTGAGATGAAGGAAGGCGAAGAGAGACACGGCGCCAACGGAGAAGTAACTCACAAGCAGAGCACCATATACCTTCTGCTTCTTGTGAGGGCACACACCGGCCACTCTGATCTTCCCAGTCGGCATCGAGTTCACCTGCTTCCCATTTTTTCTCAAACTCGATCTCGTACTCCCGGTGTCTGGAGTCTGTGTCTACAAGTGGTTGTGTCCGCTTCAGAAAGGATAACAAGTGATCGTGCAAATTCCGAATATAGCTAAGTAAACTGAGTATTCGAATTATACCTGACGACAACATGTGTGCACTCACATTCCATACTCCTTGGAACTCCGTGTTTCCCTGGGAAGTTCGTTGTGCAGCGTACCGTTCTGAGTGGCTAGGAGAGCGTCTAGATACTGCAGGTAGGGCAACCTCTTTGCGACATTCTTCAAATTGTTGTAGGCGGTGTGGTGCGCATACAAGTCGACATATTTGCCGTAAGCTTCTTCCCCAGAGAACATCAACGATACAGCTGAGCGAGTGATGAATCAAGGGCCATGAGTGGCGTGTGCTTAGGTACGCACGATCCTCCTCCTCGAAGTCCTCGTCTATTCCATCCTGGTTCCCTTCTTCAAGAAGAGCAGCGAGCTCTTGTTCGAAGGCTCCTGCTGCAACATCAGGATACTTGGTGTAGTGCCCCTGAATCTTCACCAACCGCGCGTAGAACTCTGAGAGATCACCTGGCTGAGCTGGCGCAGTGAGCGCATCAATCTCAGCCTTGCGCGCGTCATCGTCATCATACTGGGTTTTGAGTGAAGCCACACGAGAAGAAATGCGGCTCAGTACTTGAGCTGCCTTATGCTCGGTCTGTAACCTGACTTCATGGGTAGGCTGGTTCCTGGACAGAAGAGAATAGAGCGCTATCTCGTAGCGCTCTATTTCTTCGTGAGCCTGTCGTTGCGCTTCGATGATGGAGTCCATGGTCGTGCAAGGCGCGACAATTCCGGGGAGTTGGACTTTTCAAGCTCCGCTGCTGCACTCAGCTCTCCACTCCCTCCACGAAAACTGCTCGAAAATGACTGGAATCAACGCCGGAGATGAAGTGAGCTCGTCCTTGGAGCTGTCTGTGCACAGTGTTGATGTATCTTGTCAGAAACTCATCTTCGAGTCCTCGGAAGCCGTCTCGGTCGTGTCGACTTTTGACGACCTTAACTTGAAGGAGGAGCTTCGGCGGGGAATCTACGCATACAGTCTGTCTCCACCTCAATTCTTATCAAAATCTCACATCCTCTTCCAGATTTTGAAAAGCCTTCTGCCATTCAACAACGTGCCATATTACCCATCACCCAAGGACGCGACGTCATTGCTCAAGCGCAGTCGGGAACCGGTAAAACTGCAACATTCTCGATATCCATCCTCCAATCTATCGATATTTCTGTGCGCGAAACACAGGCCCTTGTTCTTTCACCGACACGAGAACTGGCAACTCAGATTCAATCCGTTATCCTTGCCCTCGGTGACTACATGAATGTCCAATGTCACGCTTGCATTGGTGGAACATCCATCGGGGAGGACATTCGAAAGCTGGAATACGGGCAACATGTGGTCTCTGGCACTCCAGGACGTGTCTTCGATATGATTCGCCGACGAGCTCTGCGGACGCGCAACATCAAGATGCTCATCCTTGACGAAGCAGATGAACTGCTAAATAAAGGATTCAAGGATCAAATATACGACGTTTATCGCTACCTCCCTCCCGCAACACAAGTCGTACTGTTGAGCGCTACGCTTCCGTACGACGTGTTGGAGATGACAACTAAATTCATGACGGACCCCATTCGGATCCTGGTCAAGCGTGACGAATTGACGCTGGAGGGCATCAAGCAGTTCTTCGTGGCTGTAGAAAAGGAAGACTGGAAATTCGACACGCTGTGTGATTTGTATGACACCCTCACCATCACCCAAGCTGTGATTTTCTGTAACACGCGACGAAAGGTTCGAGCCTTTCGACCTGAAGGCCTATTTAACTGCGCTTATCATTTAGTCAGGTTGATTGGTTGACGGAGAAGATGAGAGCTGCCAATTTCACCGTCTCTTCAATGCATGGTGAGATGGTGCAGAAAGAGAGGGATGCTATCATGGCGGAGTTCCGCGGGGGAACATCGTAAGTTGTGACCCTCCGAATGTGGAAACTGTTGTAAAGAACGTTCTAGCCGCGTGCTTATTACAACTGACGTGTGGGCCCGAGGAATCGATGTCCAGCAGGTCTCGCTCGTCATTAACTACGATCTCCCAGCGTAATCGCTTTTCCCTTGACACATTTTGCACATTTCTAATCTCATCTTCACAGCAATCGTGAGAACTACATACATCGAATTGGCCGCTCAGGGCGTTTTGGCAGGAAAGGTGTTGCTATCAACGTACGTAGCACCCGCCTCTCCTCTTGGTCACTTCCTCACGTAGGATTTCTTAGTTTGTGACTGTAGACGACGTACGCATCCTTCGTGACATCGGTAAGTTCAATATATCCTGTTCTCGGCTCTCTTGTGTTCATGCCTTTCCTGCAGAACAATTTTACAGCACCCAGATAGTAAGTTACAACCTTATCAAATGAACTGCCTCATGACATTATATATCTCAGGATGAAATGCCGGTCAATGCTGCGGAACTTATTTAGAATGTATTCTGTCAGATCGGGTCTGGGAGTCACTGACGAAGGCTTTCATTTGTTTCATGGCGCTCGCCTATTTTGTGATGTACTTTCGATGTTCTTTGACGTCGGTATCTTGTCGATGTATCACTTTACGCTCCTGTCTTCGTTAATTCTTGTCAAGCATAATTATTCTAAGCAAGACCCCGAGTCTAGCAAGGAGAGGTTACACATCCGCCAGACCACAGTGAATTTGAATTGACAATAGCAACACAATGTATCATCCATACAAATAATTTATTCGAGCCTGGACTCCTTGGTCAGTTCTCTCCCGTCGGCAATTCCGGTAGCTAGACGGCGAGGCGACGCTTGTATAAAGATGCGGCACAAGACCGGTGATCGGGCGAAATTTGGTCGAAAGCCGTTAGAACTTAGGCGAGAGATGCGCGAAACTCGCTGGCGGATATTGTGACTGAGCATAGGAAGGGCTGTTAGGTATGGGTTGGGTATGGGAATTCTCTGTGGGCCGCCGAGGATTTCGATCCTCACCGCCTTCTGAATCGGATCCTGTTTCGCGATGCTCGTGCACGGAAACGAGGGTATGTGAAGCGAGGGGGGTAAATCATGCGGGATGAAATCACCCGTGGAGGTGTAGTCGGAATTCCACGGAGTGCAGCCCGAGAGAAGTCTGGGCGTGGCGGAGACTACCGTCCCACCAAGCATTATTGCGGTAAGGTCTAAGCACCTTCGGGGGGTGATGAACTGGAGGAACCTCGCGGACTCTCCCGCTGGGAAATTTGCCCTCAGGCAGGGTAAGAAATGCTGCAGAGAGTATGCGAATTTCATTGATATCAATCCGACTCACATACCCGTGAGTCGGACGATATCCGACGGAGGTCGTGCTCCGGTGTTCCAGCTTGATGAAACTAATGCATCATGATGCAAGCTATTGAATACATCAACCTGACCTGTGGTCCCAAGGGTCGGAATCGCCAGAGAGAGACACAGAGCAGGTGACCCTGGACTCGGAACTTCAAGGTGGAACCTGACGCATCTGGTGGTAGCTAGGTTCTAGGCGGCGAACCTGGTTGATGCAGGTGAGGAGTAACGAGCTGGGAACGCAGTTGGTCGTGATAAACACAGGGATCTGCAGGGATCTGCATCTTTTTTCCACATAGGTTTCACCCTCGTAGTGTAAATCCGAAATGTCAGTCTGATTTATAGGGAGACCGGATCATAATTGAGACAGCCTCGCAAGTGATCATGACGGTGCGGCGAACTTCAGCACGGCGGAATCAGAACTCCTTCGCGAGATGAGGTACGCAAATACCGGTGCACTTAAACTCAGGGAGTTTGGTGACCGGTTTAGGAGGGTGGCCGTGCGCGAGAAGTGTGTAAGTGCCACGCTCACAAAGCCGCAACCTCAACTCAATGCCATGTGGTTACCTCCTTTTCGTCGATCAGTCGTCACCCGACAAAGAAAAAAAGTGTTTACGCAGGAACTGTTTCCATCTCTTCACATGCTCGAATATTTCTACTTGGCCGGAGAGACCCTCCGCTGGGAATGTTGAACGGGTGAACGAGGGTGATACCTGTTTCAGCATGACCCTCTTCGTGGATGCGTAATGGAAGTGTTGCCTTCCGACGAGTTTCAACGACATGGGCGTTTCCGGGAACAACATCCGTAGGTGCTAACTTTTGGCCCATTGCCGCCATTCGGATCCGCCGTTCCAGGTCGTGCGACCGTCTCTGAATTGGTTGTCATCTTACCGCAGGGCGGGTGACACCCTTGCCTAGCTATCCCCATGCTGAGCATGTAGACGACCTCGTGTAAGCAGGTGAGAGAACCATGCCTCGAGGTATAAAAACGACAGCCTTGTAGGCTACCCTCTCACCAGCAATCGACATGTGTTACTGGAGAAGGTGCGCGTAGTACATCAGCTCGCACTGCCAAGCCTCACGTCCCTTTCTCACTATGAAGAGTGCGGAACACCTATAGAGCGTGAGTCCGCATTCTCCTTAAAAAAGCACTCTAAACCAACCTTTTCACAGGTGTGGACATGTCGTAACCCTAGTAAGACACGAATGGTTTGTTCATTGATTGCCGCTCATAATGGCTACGGTTTTGAACAGCCAGATGAAGAAGTGAGTTATCCTGCGCGCTATAGAGACAGCTACTAATCGCCCTCCAGATCAAGTGTGATCTTCGCAACTGCAAGTTTAGTCCCAAGCATTCCCAGACCTGTGTCCCACCACAATGCACCAAGACATGTTGGCAGTAGTAGGCGCTTCACTCACACCTGTGGTCCGTTGCGCTCACCGATACTATCCGACGAAGTCACCAATACCCACAGCAATACGGTATGCGGCGCTTTCATTTCCAAAACCTGTGGATGATCATAGGTCTATTCAGCGCCACAAATAGACAAGAAATGCCCGAAGTGCAGTGGGTTGGGTTAATTATCCCCCTTGAATTAACGCGGGACGGACGCTGCATTACCTAGAATCGTTTCTGAAACATTGTAGATCGATGCATGCTCTCAAATAAAGGGAGTGTTTATTAATCATATAGGTCTGACACGAATATTTAATAGCAATGGCTAGAGAGTACATATGAGACGTGTCTACTTAGTCATCTCCAATATTGTGCTTTTTTTTCAACTGGGCGAGCTCTTCTTCTCTCCGCGCCAAGTCAGCCTTGGCTGCTGCTGCATCTTGCTTGGCGGGCATGTGGTAAAGAACGACAATATACCGTTCTTGCAGATGGAACCCGTTCAGGTGATCAAGCGCATTCTTTGCCTACACGACGGGTCAGAGGAATCCGCGAGCAAGCATGTCAATACTCACGTCCATCACGTCGTCGAATACGACGAATGCTGTACCCTTTGTCTTCGGTTCATTTCCGATACGAATCTGTCGAATGCTCCCGTAGCGGCCAAACAGGTCATACAAGTCTTCACCGGTGATCTGGTAGTTGAGGTTCTTGACAAAAAGGATGCGGTTCGCGCCGGGTGGAAGCTTTGACTGTGTAGACTGTATGAGATGTGTAGTAACAGCAACCAAGGGACGCGCACCGTCGGGCGGGGAGCAGCCATTGCGTCAGTGACAACCTTCGAGTCTGCTGATTACATAACCGACATTGTATGTACTGTGTACAAATGTACTGGTGAAGTTCTGCCGTCTGCTCATCTCGAATGAGCGCGCGCTAAGCGTTCAGCAGTTGCACATCCATCCATCCCCCTCACACACACAACTGTGCCAACTTCTGTATCTTCTCCGTCAGGTACAATGCACTTGACGTCCACCTCGCGAGGACAGGGACATTCCGAAGGCCGAGCAACGCAAACGAGACTATCTGGACACAAATACATGGAACATGGAACTGCCGGACTGTATGAGCCCCGCCGCCGCATCAGGCAAGCATATAATCTACACGGACCTGCATCGGCCTGAGCCATCCATTGCGAGCCCGTGTGGGCAGGCTGCTGTTGCCGTTGTTGTTGCCCTTGGTTATTCCCAAACATGTCGAAAAATCCGAACTGCGCCGACACGACGGATGATAGCGAGGTGAAGAGGATTCCAAAGGTGATACTCGCAGGTAGCTTCATTGGATTTGGTCCTTAAGTAAAACAGCGGTGCTTAAATTCGTTGGTCATGTTGATCCCACCCAAATGACTGTCGGGTACAGACAAAATCTAACATATCATTACGGCCTCGTAAAAGATGGCACAAATCAATTAGCAACATATGATAACATGAACATCATTCTTCGCAGGTTCACCACAACATCCTCACGTTGTTCACAAATCAAGAATGCATAAACACTCGACATTTCCTGTTGCCGTCCGATGCTTTCTCCTTCTCAACTAGCTTGAAGACTCCCGCGAACGAGTCTCAGGAGGTCTCAGTACCCGCCACACGAACTACCGAAAAGCCCGGCGTGCGGAAAAGGATTTTCGTTCAGGATGGAGATCCACCTTACTTGTTTGCGCGGGTGTGGCAGTACGGGACACATCCGAACGATCGAGACCAGACGAAAAACGTTTCTTTGAAGAGAGTTTCTTCGTCCTCCTCGTGAGTGGCACGTTCTCCTTGTCCTCGTCGGGTCTGTCCGTCGGGGCATCACCATCGGATGCTAAGGTCACTCGGGGAACAGGGGAGCCCCGTCGAGGTTCGCTGTCTCGAAAGATATCGAAACCAGGATAGTGCCTAGACTGTGGGTCGGTACACGACTCGAGTGTCGTATTGGGGCAGACTTCGCGGGAGGGAGAAAACGGGTGGGACGGCAAGGTAGACGAAGTTCCTTGGGAATACCCGAGATTTCCAACGAGCCTGATAACCGTTTAATCGATTTCACAGGAATGAATGAAGGAACTGTACCCATTCCCGAGGCGCGACGGCCGGGTTGGAGTCACCGTGTGCATGTTGGAGAGCATGAAGGACACGGAATGAGAGCGAGAAGGTATAGCGACACTGTTGGAGAGTGTGAAGCCTTCTGCATCTAAGACACGGCGCTTAGCAGGGTTGAGAAGGGTGGTCTGGGACGGAGACAATGGGCGTTTGTGCTTTCGTGGCGTTTTGGTCATGGAAAGGCTTGGAGTGAGAAAATGGTCCAATGGAAGATCATGAAGTGGCATGCGATGAGGGGTGTCCATGACGGTGGAGATTGTGCGTGTCAGACGAAGATAGAGCTCAGCGGACCGCCGACATCACCCTGGCCTCGAGGCAGAATTTGCGAGAAGAGGAAAATTGCCAGCGAAGGAGACACAACAACGACAAACAGCGGGGTCACGCCACACACTAAGCTATTACCCGATGGGCATCACCACATCAAATACTCCGGTGCCCGTCAGGTTTGGTCGGCCCATCACAATGTTGCCCGAGGGCGTTGAAAGGTCGTCAAAGTCACCAAACAACGTTGCTTCAGAGAGGAAAGCAGCTGTGGTTTCGTAGGATGCCTTGAGGAGTGGCGACGGATTCGCTGAAAGTCCCTTTCTGTTGAAAGGCTTGTACCCGCCATCAAAGGTCTGTTATACGTCAGCTCAGAGACCTCCGACGACAGCCCTCGCACACTTACCATATAATCAGCAATTAATTCGAGATGTCTTATGTTGACATCTATCTTGTAGGCACTAAATACTCCTCCAACCTCGCGCAGGATGGCGGCACGTGCCATTTCTACGCCGTAAGTCTTCAGAACAGAATAGATGTCGTTCGAGTAGATAGTGTCGTAATCAATAATGCTGTCACCTGTTCCATTTGCGAACTGCCAGATGCCCCGGAAGTTTGACCCATTAGTGGTAAGCTATATTCCAAAGTTTTAGTGTGCCCAGGCCGACGGCAGTTCAACTAACCTGGGCCATCCCCTCCCCCTCTGCAAGCTTGAAGCAATCAATAATATCGGGGATTTCTCGTACGACAGTCTTACGACATGCGCGCTCTACGATTCCGACCAAAAGGAGTTTGGGAAAATCGGCAGAGAACTGGATCGTTGGTTAAACATCTTGCGGTGGGTGACTATCCACAATACTCACTTCGAGCTTGAATGAACATCCAGATTCCGAAAACTTGAAGTCCAACGCTTGGGGGAAGACGTCGACAAACTTGCCAGCTATGACTTCGACCTGTTCCGGACGCGGTGTCTGGCTGCTGTCCTCTTTCGCGTCTTCTCCTTCGGATGCATACGCAGCTTCTATTGCAGTGTCGCCAAATTCTTCGTCATTCTCCTCATCAGACTCATAGGAGGTCTGTTCTTTTCTCTGGCGCGCGCGCTTGGCATTGTCGCCATCAGCGTCACCCTGTTCACTTTCTTCATCCCCGGCCTTCCCAATATGCTCTTCTCCTTCGGCATCTGGACCATTCTCTCCAATGGCCAGTTCTTTACTGGCCTTCCCTTTGCCAAGTTGGGACATCTGGCTTCTAAGGTCGGCATCGAGTTTCTTCATTTCCAGTAGGATCTCGCGTTTCAGTGTCGAAGGAAAGCGAGCCCCGAAGACGGCAAGAATTTCGACAGCATTGACGTCATACTCTTCCACGTACTCCTCTTCAGGGTAAAACGAAAGGTCGACAGAGAACTCTGTACGACGTGCATCACCTTGAACCCTCAGACATTCTCTTACCGTAACCTTGTCAATCACTTGTGAGAGGACCAACTTGCTAGCTCTTTTGCAGAATGTTGTTATATCGACGTCTGAAACGCCAGGCACGACGTCCATTGTCATCGATGGAGTTTTAGGCTTCTGAGAGGCCGTCATCACTATCTCTCTTAGGCGGGGAATTCCTAATGTGACGTTCGCAGCACCGTGACCTACAAAGTAAGTGAGTGAAGTCGTAGGTTACTAAGGACATCACTTGCCAGCGAAGTGGAACGTATTCAAGGTCATCTGCGTTGAAGGTTCGCCGACCCTAAAACTGAGTGATAAGCACGATACAACATGGCACGAAATAAACATACCCTTGGGATGCTAGTAAGCCAACTGCTTCTCCGGGCTCGACGAGGCTTCTTAAATACTTCACATTCATCAAAAGGCGGAAGTATCGGGACTTCATCGGATGGCGTCTACATTTGATCACTTGCCCTTTGCCCGAGGTCTTGGACTTGATCGTCGGGGGATTGGAGTCTAGATAGCCGTTGATGGACTCGGCGAACTTTTCCGAGGTGCTTCCAAGGTAGCGCGAGGGACTGAACAAGTCGAGAGCGGGAGCCATCCGCTCGCGGAGAGCTGGTACATGGTTACTGGTGCGGGTCTTGGATTGCTTTAGCACCTGCTTCATATAAGCTACTGCATCTTCATCATTGATGGTACCGGCAATACTCTTCGGTTGATACAGGTTGAGGAGTGTGTGTTGGTTTTCCGCCACGAACTTGAACTGAAAGAGATGCTTCTGCTTGGTGACATCCAGACCATCTCCACCATACAGGAATTGATAAACAGAAGAGTCACTGCCACGAACGGTGTGGTCATAATGGACGCGAACTCCCTCCAAGTGTTTGACGAGACACCGCTGTAGGTACCCGGAGCGAGACGTTTTGACAGCCGTGTCGATAAGGCCTTCCCGACCAGCCATACAGTGGAAGTAAAATTCTTGCGGTTTGACGCCGGTTAGGAATCGACTGGCTACGTAGCCACCAGCGATCGCCTTCGTTTCGAACGATTTGAACGATGGAAGTGTTTTGCCACTGACCATGACTGGTACACGTCGACCCTCTAACTCCTGTTGCCCAAGAGCGCAAGATATCTGCTGAACATTGACTGCGCTACCCTTGGCACCAGACTGCGTCATTGCCTGCATATGGTTATGGGGAAACTTGCGCAGTAACCCGAAGGGTATACAGGCATCAGCAATCGACTTGGTGAGTTTCGCCAGCTTGCTTTTGACGGTCACATCAAGACCAGCCATTTTGGTATCGTCCCGGAGGACGTCTTCGAGAAGAGGCGTGAGTGCAACTCGAAGATCTTCTTTTTTCACTTTGGATAGTGAAGGGAAGTTTTCGACAGCGCCTTCCGTGCCGAGGTTAGCGTTCGTCTGCAAGATATTGGCCCTGTTCTGGTCTCCGTCGGGAGTTAACACCAGATCATCCATACGACACGTGAATGCCCGGTGTTGTAAGAACTTGGTAAACAAACGACTGAGGATGCCCAGTAGTTGTCCTGCGACGGTTGCCCCATACAGCTCATGTACGGAGTGCACGAGTCCATAGTCAGTGGCACCAAAAGCTGACTTGTCAAGAACACCACGGAGCAGTTCACCGTCGAGAAAGACGATTTTATCTTCCGAAGACTCATTCCCCCATAGATTTCCCGGGACCTTGGAAGTGGACTCCAAGTTCAACCCTTCGGCGTTGTTAGGTGTGATGTTTAGAAGAACTGTCGAAATCTAGTGACCGTATGTAAGTAGAGTCAGAGAGGGCGTAGGAAACGAGCAAAGCGACGCACTAATTGTTTGCCTGTCCAAAGAGGTTTCGGTACCCATATGGCAGGCGGAAGAGTCTTGATAAGATCACAGGGTGGCTCGCTCCTTTCCGGCCGAAGGGCGCCGTAGAGCAGTTGGAAATACTCGTCCCGGGAGAGGAACGTATCCTGACACGTCATCCACACACCGGCAACGACATGATCCTGTATTAATCCTCGGAGAGGTTTCCCAGACGTGGGCACTAGGTATTGATTGTCTGTATTGGCAATGAATCTGGCTTCGGCTTGAGCTACCGGGTTCTCTGGAAGAATGGATGAGGAGTTGGAGACAGCACTGCCGGATGACGTACGAGGGAAATGTATATTCATCTCTGGAAAATAGGTCAGCGGCATGGGAGACAATTCAGCAGGATACTTTACCGTCACCGTCAAAATCAGCTGGCGAGAGGGTGGATGGGCGACAGAGACATTAGGAACAATAAACCCAGACATACCATTATATGAATTGCTGCACAGAAGTCGTTATTTGAAAACTCAAAAGCAGCGAAGAGTACTAACCAGTTCGCGTAATGCATGCGTATCGTTTTCTCTCCTTGAAGGATGCGGGCTTTGTGGCACATCATACTCGGCTTATGTAGCGTTGGTTGTCGATTCAGGATCAAGATATCGCCGTCCTGCAGATGGCGATACACCTTTTTATTGATGGATGGAGTCTTTGTCGAAAGACTATTGCGTCCACCACTGCTCGCATCTTGTGGTGTAAAGAGCATATCGGCGATGGCTTGACGCTGTTCCTTCGACAATTTATCCTGGTGGAAGCTCCAAGCTCAGTTGACTTGAAAAATGTTGCAAGGAGCAAATCACCAATGATTGCAGGCGTCCATCCTCAAACTCCACCATGGTTGCGCCGGGATGGTTCTTCGGCCCATTTATTACCCATTGGCGACATTGGTGAACATTCAGTGAAGTGACAGGTTCTGGATACGTCAACTTCCTAGCGAAAACAGGTGGAATGCCGATTTCGTTGGGTTCAATGTTGACATCAGGAGAAATGACCGAACGCGCAGAATAATTAACACGTTTACCCTACCTTACCTCATTAAATCAGTATCAAGAAACAGAAACTTCATAACGAACCATCATGTTTTTTCGAAATAGGCCATCCTTCTTTTCGAGACCCTGCTTTATACCAGGTGGTGGAAGCTTCCCTTGACGAAATAGTTGCGGATTTTTGTTGCTGTCAAGGAAACTGTTGACACCGACTTGTAGCTGTATCAGAGTTTCAAGGAGTGTCCCCAACAGACGTCTCCGCGAAACTTCGTCCACAGACGAGGTTTTTGCAGATGCTGCGGCCAGTTCAACGTTCAGATCGCGCAATCGGTAAGAGGTGATGAGAACTCTGGCTAAGAGCTCATTCTGAGGGTTCTCGAACAGAGTTTCCCCCATTTTAGCTGGAGGTCGAAAACGAGTTGGTGGTACCAACAGCACCTCCATGAAGAATATGTCAGGTGAGGCTATTGACAGACCGTGGGGTGAAAGAGGCGCAAAGGGACCATGGCGTCCGAATAGAAGGGAGCAAATGACGGGGCAGTTTTCGAATAGACGACGAAGGTGAGCACGACATTCCTCTGGGGCCATGACCCGTTCGTTACGTCCACGTAACGTTTTGACTTTTCCACTGGCCGATTTGGGCAGTGCTTCTTTCGCAGGCCGAGACGGTACTTCTGCTCCCTCTCCATCCGAGTAGGTCAACTCTCCTTCAGGTTCCGAGTCCGAGCCGCCATCGACATCGTCAAGTATTTGATCATCTATCTCTGCAGAATACCCTACAGCTGCTTGCTGCTGGGCAAGAAGTACATCTGGGCGTCTGAGGCCAACGGCTCTATGTCGATTTTTTGGTTTCGTGGGGAGATCATACTCAATGATCTTGGTAAAACCCTCTTTGCGGAACGTGTAAGCATGTCTATGACACCGGCATCAGGGGAGGAACGTCGGACAAAAATACGATGTACGTACGCTCCACAATTGTGGCACGTTTTTGAGATGGATATCTTCATGAAATCCAGGATAACTTCTTTCCTCGCTTGATAGACGAGTTCATTCTTGTAATGATCGCGTTTGCTGCCCGACGCATGGGCAAGATGTATAGCGACAAAGTGGTCGAGGCGCTTTTCAAATTCCTCCGCAGTTTCGTCTCGGCTGTCCTCGGCAGCATCAACGCCCGACAACTTTATATGAATGTCGTCCACGCCATGTGCAGCCCCGAGAAGACCATGCTCCATCAGCCGTAGCTTGGCGACGTATTTACACACCTAAACTCAAATGCTTCCTTTAGCCCGAACGAACCATCACGAGAAGA
Source organism: Strobilomyces echinocephalus (assembly GCA_038090115.1). Lineage (NCBI taxonomy): Eukaryota > Fungi > Basidiomycota > Agaricomycetes > Boletales > Boletaceae > Strobilomyces > Strobilomyces echinocephalus. The sequence goes on along the minus strand of JBBPMC010000016.1, from coordinate 28,622 downwards.
AAATTGTTCCCACCACGGATCGAGCGGTCTTGAATTTATGACAGAACAAACAGGTTCCACGAAGGACATTATACATGTTTGTCATAAACAGAGGATGGTAGACAGGAGAGGGTAGCTCGATATGTCCGTAATGTCCGGGGCAAGTGAAATAGTTGAGATGACATGTCGCACAACTGCAAAAGAAGTTGTTGTTACATATAAAGCCGAATCTAAGAATGACTCACATGTCTTGTCGATCATATGGTCCAAGAGCTGGATCGTACAGACCACCTACATTGGGTCTATTTAAGTCGTCGAGGAGAACCGGGTTTACCAGCTGTTTCACGGATATCCTGCGGATATCATTTGTGGAAAGGAACGAGAACGATATGCTCGAGACCGTCGTGGGTACCGAGAGAGCAGCGTTCATGTTGAGCGAGTGGGGGGAATCGGCGGGGGATGCAGTACATATGCCCACAGACTCGGAGTTGCTAGTACATAAAGCCCAACTTAAAGTACAAACCTTTAGTCATTCATCACGTGAGACTCACTCCCGATGGTATCCTTACTATCCTAGCTTAACGTTCCGCTACGTTTCACCCCTACTCTACTTTTCCCGGACTTGGTCTTCTGAGCTTCGCTCACTAGTTCTACAATCAACCTGTTGTACGTCTCTGAGTCCTGCTGCAGTGCATCGCGCGTTTGAAGAAGATACGTCAGAAGTGAAGACGTGTTCGTTGTCTCCAGTCGCAGGTCTGCGAGGTAGTTATCCAGCTTGGTCAACGGCAGCAAGTTTAGCTGGTCTGTGAAATGGTTACGATACAGAATGCAGACAACAGACGCAGCACACCTGTACCAAGATTCAATAGGTCGTCTATTTTCTTTGCATCCAGTTCTGGCTTAGGGCCAAGGCTTAGGTGCATCACCGTTGGGAGTCCAGATCGTGTAGACGGCTGGGGCGTATTTGAACGTGACCCTGTTCGAGAATTACTCCGCGACGGGGGCATACTCCGGAGTGGACCATTTGCGGCGCCTGGAGGAGCTGACACGGGTCGAGTTGAGATGTGAAGAGGCGGAAGAGGCTTAGCAGTGGCTCGGGGAAATATTTCATCCAGGTTGACAGGAAGGCCGAGGGCGATCAAATGTTGCTGTCGTATACGAGATCGCACCCAACTGATTGGTTCCATGAGGGGAGGTGAATTCAGTAGCGAGGAATATAGCTCGCGGCTATATTGCGCGTCTGAGCGAACGATAGGCAGACACGCATGCCGCGCACCTTGCTGAAGTAGTGAGTAGCTGACCAATACCCTCGACTTGTCTGATATCTTCGTCCCGGGTCAGACTGGATAGTTTGTCTGGCCAAACTGAGCCCAGGATCTCCTCAATTTGCAGGCTCAAATCCTGCACAGAAAGTAGGGGATCCAGACGGAGGGAGCGCCAGCTCATCTGCGACGCTTCCTCGCCGAGCGACGTATCTTCCTCGAATGCAAAATTAACATCTGAGTCCCCTGCCTCACCGAAGTCCCCGAAGTCCGCAAAGTCATCGTCCTGCGCGAGGGATGGTGTATTTGATTCCAGCGGGGTGTGGAAGTCGTCAAAGTCGTCAAGTTGGTCGTGGGATATGGCGGGAGAGGAAGACGGTAACGACGAAGGTGGAGGTGGAGACAGCAGAGAGGGTGCTGGTGCGGGCAGACCCCATACTGACGAATCGAAGCTGAAATCATCGTCCAAGGACTGCATCGCCTCGAGCGAGCGAGCTATAAGGAAATGTATATGTGCGTCAGTTCAGAGGACGTTCGAGCAAGTCGGGACGTTGCAACTAAGTAGTTAGAGGTGACCCGGGGTGACCGGTGCCAGTACCGATCCAACATTGCACAATGCCGCCGGACGTCCACACATTCCTGTTCTCACCACCGCATGAAATATTACCTCTTACCTCTCGTCAAGTGCATCTGCGGCGGCTTTACGACGTACTTCACCTCAGCATACAACGGGGCGATCTCCATCGGGCTCGCCGAGCCTGGGCAATTCTCGCAAGGTGCAAGGAAATCGACTGGAGGACCTCATGGATGCTCGCAACTGGTCTCCTGGGTCGCTCTGGACGCAGAACAGAAAGCAATCAAACCAAGATCGACTACCTGAGAACAATGATGTTGCATCTTCCCGACGAGGTTCGTACACACTAGAAAAATAACCTCATCCTGCTGAAGCACTGGTACAGAGAGAATCAATTTTGTGCGAACTCGTCCACTTGTATGTCGTGGCAGGGAGACACAGAGAGGCCTTCGATGAGCTGGAATTGTTCGGACTCCAAGTCCTTCATCATGAATCACTGATGACACTCTCGACCTAGTTCTCTGACCTCGTTTCCTTATCGCGACAATGCCATGCTCCATATCTACGCGGGGATATGTTCTGTCCTTGCTTCCCAGCCGGACCCCGAGGTTGATGTACAGTCGATCGATATCAGGATGCTTGACCGTGCTCAGATCTTTTTCGAACGCTCCAAGTTGCTTGACCCAAAAAACATCGTCGTAGATTTGTTAATGGGAATGGTAAGGATGTTCCTCCGAGATGGGGTATGACCCGTTAGGCTGATTTTCAGCGGGAAGACACAGAATCCAATAGCCCCTCCACGGACCGAAGCCTCCGACGAGGTTGGTCCCAGAGTAGAGTCTAATCGAGTCAAGAGACTGCGAGCGTGAACTCGGCCTAAATCAAGGCCAAAAACATTCATTAAGTACTAATAATGTAACGTGGCTTGCTTTAGGTATCCGAGTCAGAGGCTAAATCAATGGTAGGCACGTCCTCGTGATCGGATTCCTCGACAAACATCGGCGCCACGTATACAGTCGATGCAGGTCCTTTTTGCGATAGCGATCCAACTGGTGCATCTGGCATGGTTTGTAATGGCGATACTGCAGGGACAACAGATGTAGCTGTAGGAGCATTGATGTTACTTGTAATCTGCAGGTGGGGCTCAGTCGAAGTCGGCGATGTTCGTTCTTGCAGCGGATTCAGGGCAATGTGTTGACCTGGTCCCCAAGAGCTCTGAATCATTGGTTTAGGGTGCGCTTGTGGCTCAGCAGTAGCCCTGCATATCTCCTCGTTGGCAAAAGCCAGATCTAATGATTGACGCGTGGTCATTTCTTCCACGCTCTCTTCCGCGGACGAGAGCGAAAGAGACTCCACAAAGGGCAGCGTTCGAACGTATGGTGGGCGGCGAGGATGCAATAAAAGGTCAATATAAGAATGTAGTTTGTCGCGCGTCGCTAAATTCTGTGCGTGCTGCTTAATCCAGCGGACTCGCTTTAAGAATACGTTGACAGACCTCGTAGGATGAACGAAGGACGAGGTCAGCACCCTTGCTCAAAGCGTACGAGGTTCCTTGCACGTTTGCGACGCAAATATCCCGAACTTTTTTGACCACCCTCCCGTGGAGGCTAGGATCGGACGAAAGACCCGAGGATGGTATCGAGGGGAGCGACATCATGATAGACAGAAGCACTCGGTTCGTGAGAGTGCGGGTGGAAGGTGTAACTTCTACGTTTAACATGCACTGATCCATGACTAGCAAAATTTGCAAAGTTCTTGAGCAGCCAAACACCGAGCAGATGTCAATGCGCCTACCATCCAAAACCATAATTAGCGTGTCGCACTCGACTGCCGTCGGGCAGACCGTGATGTTGCCTGCCGAGAGCACCTCGTTTACTTCATACTCCCGTCGCCTCTTTTTGCTTGATCTCGACTGACCAGTGGCTTGGTTCGGCTCTACAGGCGGTTGATAGAGAGAAAGAGGTGATAAAAGGGAGATGGCTACTTTCAGAAGACGATTAATCGCGACCGCAGCTCCAACAACGGGTGAAAAGTGGAGTAGGTGGTAGGCACATCGAAGCAAAGAGTGTCTCTCTGGCCTATAACCGATATGAGTGTGATCGTAAATAACCAGTAATCATTCCACGAACGGTTGAAGATTATTTTCAAGGTGAGAACAGATGGCTGTGACTAGCCTTGACGTATGGGGAGCTAGCAGTTCCTGGGCACTGAGAAGTGGCGCTTTAACTGATGCTCGATCAAAATAAGATGTTGAACTTGCGTCTGAGCCAAGCAGGAGAGTAAATGACAGGCTTGCATCCAAATCTGTGATATCACTGCGGATTCAGTGACTCTGACGTGGGGATCGAGGTCACTATGTCCCTGGAGCAGCCTGAGCGTACCCCAACAAGTCATCCGAGAGACCAACCTCATCATCACGAGTGCTTGTCAACAGACACCAGCAAAATGCCGCAAGGAGACCTATTGGCACTCTGACGGGACGGTTTACGGGTACTCTACGGTGCTGATGAGATGGGACCCATATAGCCAAGTTCCAACAGTACCTTAACAGCGCCACGATCGCGCTGATACCACATCTTAGTCTATGGAGGTTGAGTGCAGTCGTTGCTAAGGGATTGCCTGTTGATGGGTCGGCTTGCAAAAGAGGATTGGGTGGTTTTCCTTCGAGTGGATGTAGATACGCTATGACCTTATGACTCAGTTGTGCACTTGTAGGGAATGTTGTCCGCAAAGCTAGCCACGCAGACCAGGAGAATTGCAGCATTTCATCCAAGCAATTCCGCCATAGATTTGTACCCCCAACTTTCCCCCCAACGAAGTGCAGGACCGCATAGAGATTTGCAACGGCATCAAGGAAGTAATCCGACGTGTGATGCACGGAGCCGCTGAATATTTCATGACACAGTGCAAATGCTCTCTGGCTGAGTGCTTTATGCAACGAAGGGTATAGCGGTATCAATTGCGCCAGCGTTCGTACCGACAAAGTCTGAAAATGTTGAGTGAACAGTTCCCATCATTGATGCATGGGACTACCTTGATATCACGGTCATTGTGCTTCTCTGCAAGTGTTAGAAGTTCCAAGCTCACTTTGGGCACGATTGGAGCTGCAACCTGTCTCTGAAACTCGAGGTTATGGGTCGCAGTAGAGAGTATCAGGGTCAGGTATCGCATAATAACCCTCAAGATAGGAACCGGTTCAGGTTTCTGTGGTTGAGGGATCAGCCCAAGAAACGCGGCACGTGGTAACTACAAACCGATAAGCATGGAAAAATAATTCCAACCCAGCATTGAGCATTCTCGACGAGTAGAGACTTTGATAAGGACGACATGCGATAGGCGATACTCAGGCCGGCCCAACGTGCTGCTGGATCTTTTGAGTGCATCAACGAGGTGACGCGGGTAACCCATTTTTGCAGATACGGAGATGGGGCAAGACAAGATACTGAAAGGTGGTCCAAAATGTAAGCAAGATGAGCTATGCTGGATGCATCTGTCACGAGGAAGTGGAGTAGCGTCTGAAGTTGATGAGGGACGTCCATGGATGAATGCTTCTCAACACACCAAAACAAAGTCGATGTTGCCCAGTTTCAAGCACAAGCTACACTAGGGTCTCGTCCGAGTCGGTCACTTGGCCCGGTGGAACGATGCAACAACTCGACCGAGTCGAGCTCGACCCCGCAATTGAAGGACAACTTACCCTTGCCACATTCCAGGTTCGCTCCAATGTGCCTCTTCCAGACCTCGCTTACTGTTCCTTCAGGGGAAGTTTGACGTCAAGGATTTTGTGGGATCGGTCTCTGAGAAGTTGATCGCGCAGTCGAAGACATCGTCCGGTCGTGCGTTATATCCTCCGAGGCCGCCTCCGCTGTGTCACCCAACTCTTCGCAGCTTTCGACCCAAAGCCCTTCATCCGCACATTTGAAGCAACCGTTGATCGTCTGATAGCAATTCGGAGGGATGTGCAGACAAAGACGGAGCAGTTAGAAAAGAGCGTAAGGGTATCCGAACGAGAGTACTCGAAGAAAATGGCTGAACTGAACAGAGGGTTCGAAGTAAGTTTCAGCTCTTCGTTTCCATCGTGTGAGCGACCGAGCATTGAACAGGGTGTCGGCTCGTCATTTTCGACGATGGAGAGTAAATTAAATGAGGTCGGCCGTGCCGCGATTCGGATAGGTGCATTCACTTTCTCTCCTACGCAAGCCATCGTACTGATGTCGAATAGGCGAGAAGCTGGAGTCCGTTCACATTGAGCGACAGAGGGCGCAGGCAGCGCATGACCTAATTGACCACTATAACCAATTCTCTCGTGGGGACACCACACGTCTTGACGCTCTTAAGAAGGAAGGTAAAGGAGGCCGACGAGAGGTAGCCGTCATTCTCAGGCGGTTGACGACCGTGGCCAAAGAGGTAGATCTTCCAATTGCAGAGAAGGTGTGTTCCCAATCAAGTTCATACCGAACTTCATTATTCACCTTGTGTCGAAGACAAGAGAGAACATCGACAAGTATTGTGAGAGGTTTGAGAAAGATATGCTTTATCTTTTCGACAAGTGTTATCGCAAAGGCGATCCAAAGATGATGCATGTTCGTTTTTGTTTTGGGCATAATTCATCGTCAATACCACTGTCTCATGCCCATATGACAGCATTGTGCTCAAACGCTCCTGGATTTCAACGGCGGGACCTCGTGTGTACAGGTATACGTTAATCAGCACGACTTTTTCATAAACAAGATACGGGAGCATGTCGATCACAGTGATAATTTGTATGGGTCTTCTTTTTTTCCTTCTTTTGACTCGGTCATAAGCGTGTACAGATGGAGCACAGTCTTGAACCCGGACGAAACCCCACCTCGGACTGAGTTAGGTCTAACCGAGCTCTTTGGGGAGATTAGAGCGACGGTCGCCCAGGAATCCCAAATAGTGCAAGCAGTTTTCCCGAACCCTCCTCTTGTCATGCAGGTATTCCTTCAACGAGTGTTCGCCCAATCAGTTCGTTCTTCTCCACCTTCCAGTATTGGCTTTGATGGACTTATACGAGCCGATAGATTCAACAATATATCGAACAACTCCTGATTAAGGGGAGTTCCATATCAGAGCTGGCGTACCTACGGATACTGCAACTCATTCACGTCGAAACCTCTGTCTTGGTTGATGACCTGAAGAAGCACGAACTTCCTTCCCTAGCTCCGAGTCGATCGTCGGCGCTCGAGGTTGCCGAATTTCGTACCACCTCTGCCGCTCACGGCGCTACGACCACGACGGTCTCTGCAATGCTGGAAACCGCCATGGAAGAATTATTCATGCCATATACTGAGGGGCAGAAATATATTGACCGCGAGAGCAAAAGCCAGACGGATCTCTACGCGAACCTCCTCAGTCATTTCACACAGTTTCATGTGCGTCGAACAATATCTTCGCGCTCCTCTGCTGATTCGTATGACGTGCGAAGGTGAAAACACAGAGGGAAAGGGGAAAGGGGACCATGTTTGATCGTATGGTCGACCGTCTGGGGGTTGCAGCCGCCAACACGTCGACGATGGCAACGTCTACCACATCTGCACAGGCAGCAGCAGCGATCATGCGGTTCGGTAGTATGATGACGGATCGTGCTCACGAGAGGGCTCCAGAGGAAGCGACACGCGAAGAGGATGGATTCCTTGCCATTGACACGGCGGAGAAGATGCTACGGTGGCATGCCGAGGCGGTCGGACGATGTGTCGAGCTGAGTGCCCAAAATGACGTGTTAGCATGTTCCGACATACCGTCAGAGGAGGGCCCGCTGACTGTACATTCATAGGCCAAAGAACACCTTCACCCTGCTGAAGGTATTGGCCGAGACGATCGCAACCTCGTATCTCGAAATGGCTATAGAAACGTGAGCGTTTGATGACGATATACGAGCTAACGCACGTTTACTCACACACCCGCAGCGCGCACGCTCGTCTCGAGTTTGGAGATCCTAGAACAGAACCAAGCCTTCAGGCGCTAAGCGTGATCAATACTGTCGACCTCATATGCCACCTGTGGCAACACTACGTAAACGTAGCCCTGTTCCCGCTGGCAGCTGTGTCTGTTACGATCAGACGCGAAATGTCTATTTTCAACAACCAGGCGGTCGGTCGTGTGGAAGGCGCCAGCAACAACCTGGCGCAACGACTTGTAGATGGTAAGTCGATCGAGAATTTCCGAATGATGGATGTTCCCGACGAGTTTTACCAGCCATTGTTACTTGGCTGTCTCTGCAACTCGGAAAGCAAAAGAAGAACGACTTCAAGCCTCGAAACGACGACCAGTCATTTGCGCGAGTCAACACAGAGCCCTGCCTAGCTAGTTGCGAGATCTTGGAAAAGGTTCGCGACGCTGCGTTCCAAAACTTGAGCGGCAAGAATCGCGAGGTGTTCCTAAACGAGGTCGGTACCTCGTTCCACAGGTCAGTGCACGTCTGCGTGATTCCCGTCCTGCAGAGCTGCATGGATACACGTATAGTCTTCTTTTGGACCACCTTCGCAAGTTCCCCGTCAGTGCAACGGGGGGACTTATGCTTGCCAAGTGAGTCGACGCGAGCAGGATGCTCGTGCACTTGACCGACAACGTTCTGGCAGGGATCTCAAGTCGTATCAAGACACGGTCATGTCGTTCAACGTTCCGTCCCTTCTCGAACGTTACGAGTTCATCCGACAACTCGGCAATGTTTTCCTCGTTCGACCCGAAGTCTTACGTTCCTACATCACCGAAAATTACCTCGGCCGCATCGACCCGTCTCTCCTCAAGCCGTATTTGGCACAGAGGAGCGACTGGGTTCAATTCGAGAGCCGTTTCAACGAGAACTCAGAGATGGAAGATACTGTCACTGACATTGCGACCAAGGGTCTCAAAGACCGTTTCAAGATCGCACGTCTTAGCGTGATGATGAAGGAGTTGGAGGGATTGAAACTCGGCGACGGCATCGCTACGACGATCCCCAGCGGAATCGCCCAGAATTTCAGTGCGGCCACCGGACGTAGTTAGACACGCTCGTGTAGCCATGACGTTACATACGGCACACGCTCGGTCGACCAGGCCTATTCTCCTCGGAAGACGGGGGGTCGCTTTGCCTTGAAGGCTTCAAGAGCTTCTGTGCGGTCCTTGGTAGTGAGGAGGAGATCGTACGACGCTCTTTCGAAGTCGAGACCTTACGGAGACACATGAGTAGTAGTCCAGGAACGAAAGAATAATTCATTTTCACCAGATTCGAGGGACAGGTCCGCTGCGCGGGAAAGGGCCTGCTTCGCAGCACGAAGCGCCAACGGTGCTGTAAAAATGGGCAGGATGTGAATTTGGGGATACACAGCACACCTTCGGGAGACTTGCCATTCTTGGCAATGTCCTGCGCCAATTGCAGGGCGCGATCATATGCAGAAGACGACGGCGTGGAGACGTAATCCACGACACCTGAAGAGCGTCAACACACGACGAGACCATGCCGACGGGTCGTGCTCACCCCATTCGAGCGCCTCGGCAGCGGTCAGCATGCGCGCCGTGAACACCAAGTCTTTTGCCTTGGACAAGCCCAACAGGCGCACGGCCCGCTGGGTGCCCCCGGCGCCAGGAATGATCCCGAGACGCACCTCGGGCAGCCCGATTTTGGTCACCCCGTGGCCTGCAACGCGCGCTCAGCGCCCTCCGGCGAAGCGAGTATAGGAGAGAGAGGGGGGAGGCGACATACCGGCGACGCGCAGGTCGCACGCGAAGCTGAGCTCGAGACCGCCACCGAGCGCGGGCCCGTCGATCGCGGCGATGGTCGGCATGGGGAGCGTCTCGAGGGCCGACAGCGCAGCACGGAGGTTGACCAGGAACTTGTCGACCTGGTTGAGTGACATGGTGCGTCGCTCAGCGAGGTCCGCGCCAGCGCAGAAGGAACCGTGGGTCGTAGAGCGTACGACGAGTGCGCGGACGCTGTGGACGTGATGCATTGGCTCGATGTCAGACAGGCTCGAGGCGGTGGCGGCGCACCTTTTGTCGACCTTGACGGCGTCCAGGCATTCGCGAAGTTCCTAGGCAAGATGAGGATGTTTCATGGCGACGGCGGCGTGGGCTCACCTGCACCATCCGCATGGAAATGGCATTCTTGCTTTGGGGTCTGTTGAGGAACAGACAGGCGACGGAAGGGTTGGACGGTACTTGCTCGACGAACGCTTCCGCCGAGGCGTTTGTTGAAAAGGAGCGTCGAACAGCCGTGTCAAGTAGACGAGACGAGACAGGCCTGGGGATTAACCGGCAGTAGCAGAGCATCGTCATCACCCGTGTGGACAACAAACTTGGAAGGGAAATTCCAACGACCAGTCGATGGTGTTTTATTGATACAAGGTTATAACACCAGACTCCGCTACAAGAATCTCGTACAATGGTCACCGATCTGGATGCATGCATCGGCAAATCGATGAAAGTCAAAAAAAAAAAAAGTGCTGTTTACCAAGGTCCTGTCTAAAAGTATAAGTGAAAGTTAAATATTGAAACAATAAGCGACCACGGGGTCGAGAAAAGACGAAAGCCTTTTCAAGAGAGCTCAAAAGGCTCGCCCAGGAGGGGACTGGTCATTGGGTGCTATTCCAGTATAAAAGGAATCGACGGAGAAGCGGGCGTCGGACCACTGCTTTGGGACGGTTTGCAAGGGCTTGACGGAGGGACGTAAAGTGTTGGGGGGGATGACCTGAAACGGAGCGGAACCAGGCTCCAGGTTTGTCACCGCATGGGTATTGGGTATATTGGAGCCAGCACGAGAATAATAATCATCCGGGAAATAGACGGGCTGGGCGGGAGTAGCTTGAGGGTATGGGGTGGGGTATGGGGAAGGATATGGATGAGAAGCAGAGGTATCCGGGGAGTAAGCCTGGGGGTGGAAAGCATAGGCGTGGTCCGGGTAGTAGGCAGCGGGGGGAGAAGGAACGACGAGGTGGGATGAGCCATAGTGGCTATGATCGGAGGTGACGCCGTCTTCAACGGAATTGACTTGGGTCATGGGGCGATCTGAGGCGAGATCGGGCGTCCTGCCGAGATAGTCCATGTCGTCCTCGTAGGAACGGGAAGCGCGACGTCTGATGACGAGCAAGGCGACAGCGATCACGCCAGCGACGGCGATGAGACCGAGGATGGTGAAGATGCTGGCGGCGGCACCGGGGTGGGAAAAGAAGCTGAAACGCGGTTCAACAGAAGACACTGCAGGGAGCGAATGCAGACATACCCATGAGGAGAGGTAGCGGTGGGGGTAGCGGACGGGGAGGACGAGAGGGTGGGCGAAACGAAGACGACGGCAGAAGAGGAGGCCAGATATGAGGTAGGAAGGGTCGTGGGAGTAGAGGAGGAACCGCTCGTCTGCTGTGCGTCTGTGGCCGAGGTGGAGGAGGTCGAAGAGGAGGTACTGCAAGGAACGTAAGCGTGGGAGCGGTGATGAAAGGGCGTTACGTACGAGGACGAAAGAGGGGACGAGGACGAAAGAGGGGCAGAGGACGAAAGAGGGGTAGAGGACGAAAGAGAGGCAGAGGAGGACAAGGACGTAGTGGAGGAGGTGGTGGTGGTGGTGGATGAATCCGGTGTCTTTGAGGTGGAGGTGGGCGGGGAAGAGGAGGAGGAGGGGGAAGAGGCAGAGGGGGGGGGGGGGGGGGGGGGGGGGGGGGGGGGGGGGGGGAGGGGGGGGGGGGGGGGGGGGGGGGGGGGGGGGGGGGGGGGGGGGGGGGGGGGGAAGAGGGAGGGGAAGAGGGACGAGATGGAGACGGAGACAGAGGAGGCCATCGCGAACGAAGGAGACGACGACGGCGACTTGAAGGAGTGTCAGCCGCGTCTCATGTGTACGTAAGCGACGTGTCTCTGATCATGGCCGTGTCCGCGTCCGACGTGCGGAGTGCGCTGTCCCTGCCCGCGCAGACCAGCCAACCGCACCCCCGCAGGAGCACCCATCCCGCGGCGAAGAAACCGGACGGGATATCACGCGAACTCTACTCCCTCATCGGCCCGTCCTCCCCTTCCCTCGCCGCCCACCTCGCAAAGCCCAGACTCAAACAGAAACCCAACCTCGGCGGCGGTGGCACCGTCAAATGGTATGTATGACCCTCCGTTCCCGCACCCCTCGTCGCGACCATCGTCCACAGGGAACACAGACCCTTTTCGAACAGCGCCCGCTCGGACTCCTTGCAGCTCTCCCACTGGGTCAGGGTCTCAGACCCCATCGCTGGTGCGTCATACCCTCCCTCTCTCGTGCTCGCTCATCCCTCTCCAGACTATCCCTTTGCAAAGTTCAACGTCCAGCCAAAGTCGTACGGCTACTCCCAAGACGAGTACGCCCGTTTCCTCGACGGTCCGTCCCTCCATTCCCCGCTCTTCCCCGCTCACTCCCTACAGACTCCGAGTGGACAAAGGAAGAGACAGACTATCTCTTCAAGCTCGTGCACGAATACGACCTCCGCTGGTACGTCATACACGACCGCTACCACTACTCGGACGGCCCACCCCGCGTGATCGAGGTACCTCCCCGACCCTCTCCCTCTCCCTCCCGTTCACTTCCTCGTCAGGATCTCAAAGATCGCTACTACAGCGTCTGTCGGAAACTCATCAGGAATCGTCCGTGGACCGGGGATGAGTCCAGCAAGTCCCAACTCCTCAGCAGCTACCAGTTCGACAAAGGTATTTCCGTACATCGACGCGACCCGCCCCCGTATCTCACCAACCCCATCTAGATCGTGAAAAGATGCGCAAGAACTACATCGCCAGCCTCGAAGATCGGACGTCCGAGGAAATCGCAGAAGAAGAGGCCCTCTTCATAGAGCTCAAGCGACTCGAGCAAAACGAGCGAAGATTCAGAAAGGACCGCGACGACCTCCTTCGTACGTTACTCGGAGTCGACTCTGGTCTTCCCGACATCGCCGTCGAGGAAGACGGCCCCACAGCACTCTCCATCGAAGGCAACAAGAAGAAGAAGAAAGGTCCCGGCTTCGACATCGACATACCTATCACCCCTTCCAACATCATTCAACTCGGTCCCCCTGTGACCAAAAAACCACTCCCCCCAAAGTCTGCTGTCCACGGTGGGACCAATGACCTTGCCCCATTGTCTCGTACTCATTCCGCCACAGACGCTCAACACTGCATCGTCCGCGTCGAACCCCCCGTCGGCTCCTCCAACGCAACAAAAGTCACCCACGTCCCCGTCCATCTTCGTAGTTTCAAACTTCCCGCTCCGAAAGCGACCATCGCTCCCAAGGTCGCACAGGCGCTCGCCGAGTTGGGCGTCACATATTCGCGTCTGGTGATGCCAACGAGAGAAAATGCCGTCCAGCTGGAATCACTACTAGATGCTACCGCCGCTTTGATCGAGACAAAAAAGATCGTGGACAGGGTGGAACAGGACATTCGAGTGTTGAAAGCAAGGCTGGGCATCAGAGCGAGCGAGAGTGTCGACAGGGACGTCGAGTCAATCCCCATGGACCTCGACGAGTCCAAGGAAGACAGGGATGGTGAAAGAGCTCCGAGCGTCGTCAGCACAAGAGCGAGGAAACAGGTACGCTGCTTTCGGACTTGTCGGGTCTCAGCTAACCCTTTTTTTTCTCTAGTCACGCCGTTCCATGTCGGTTTCTTCCATCGACACCTCGGCATCAATACCCACCCGCGTGAACGTCAAGCGACAGAAGAGGGGGTGATTCGCCTGAGGTCTTATACACGTCATTTGATACACTCGACATCGAGATGGAGCAACAACTATATTTTTGAAAATCCTTTAGTCGTGCGAAAACCGTAGGAAAAAGTTGGCGACGATGGCGACTTTGGAGACAGGTTGTCATGGTGTTCCAGTAAAAGGTCGACAGCTGAGACTTACTGAGCAGTGCAACGCACAGGACAGTCTGTCATGATGGGATCAATGCTCGGCATAACAAACAGTGACGAGGCAGTAATACTGACCGGTCCTACGCGATCGTCGTAGGGTCCACGGCCACCGCGACGGATGGACGCAGCACGCCAGTGGTAGGTATACAGTGCGTAGACCATCACGGCCATGGCTACTTTTGTCAAACGCGAGTTCCCATCCGAGTCACCAGCACGTACCGACGGCCGAAAACATGGCGGCACTGATTCTTCCGATCTGCTAGCCAGTCAGCAGAACCCTGTCGAGGCAGAAGGCCTTTGCGCACCTGGTCTCCAAAGTTGAGCAGACCGACGGCAAGGCCGCCGAGGACGACGGTGAAGTGGAGCCAGGACAGAAACGTCCTCTCGTTGGCAAAGGAGACTTTGGGTTCCACCCTGACGGGCAAGGCGATGCGCTTCGAGGCGGTACGCTGGAGGAGAGGCTGGGTCGACATTCTGGTCGAGTGCTGAGAGCGCGAAAAGAAAGTCTAAGACTGTTCGGACAATCGGCCGGCGTTTCAAGTCAGTCTCGGCCCACCTTTTTTGGGATGGATCAAAGATGCCTCGATTAGGACTGTCGCGTAGCGCCGACTTGTTCCACAGCTCAGACATGACCGTACGAGCTCTTCAGCAGGACGTCGAATACGTCGATGTTCGGCCGAGTTCAGATCGCCACGAACCCACCAACTTTTACGAGAAATGGCTCGATCAATGTCCGTCTCCTTCTGTTTGCTTCCTTTCGAGCGCTGACTGGCACGTCGCTTCCACAGCTTCCGCTAGACATGCAACTCCAGAGCTGATCGCGTGAGTCGTTCATGCCTCGATCGACGAGATCGGTAGACTGAGCGGGTCCCTTCTCATAGCGCGGACGCTCTGCGGAGGATGTACCCGGGACACTCGGTCGTCGTTTCGGACGACTACAGGCTCTCAAGTCTCCTGAAGCTGCCTGACATCACGATCCACGCTTCAGACGCTCAGGAAGCGGGACTCGAACGAGTTTCGAACGTCGTATTCGCGCCGACGTCTGCGCGCGTCGGGGGTAGTGTAGCTGGAACCCTCGTCGACCAGACCATTGTCGGCTCGCACAGGCTTACGTGGAACGTAAGGACTCCGTCCGCCCGTCTCAGATGGACGCCACTCACTATCATCGAGCAGAACTATGAATTCGTGGTGTACCTCACGAAGGTGAGTCGTCCACGGACGCGGAGATCGTTGGGGCGCGCTGACGTGCAGACTAGTTTCTCAACGGGCCCGTTCAGAAGTGTATCCATTTCATCCTTCACGAGGGCCCTGAGCAACCAGCGCGAGACTTCATGCTCGCCGCTTTCCTGTTCTCGGAGCAGGCGCACAGCGAAATCTGGGTCTTCAATCGGGGTTGCTGGTCCAAAGATAAGAGTCTTTGGCTTGGGATCAAAGACTCGTCCTGGGATGACATTGTAATGAAAGAAAAGAGTAAGAAAGCCCTACAGAGAGACGTCTATGGGTTCTTCGGGTCAGAAATGACATACAAGAAACTATCCATTCCATGGAAGGTCGGTGTTCACTGGATTTGTTCCGCCACGAAATGTACTCACAGTCCACCATAGCGTGGTTTGATCATCTATGGTCCCCCGGGTACGATTGCTGATCGGCCTACTCGCATATGTACACTGACTGACAAGATGTCCTTAGGGAACGGCAAAACCGGCAGTGTTAAAGTCATCATGAAAACCTGCATCGAGCGTGGGTTCGTTCCGCTCTACGTGAAGTCGTTCCAATGTGAGCGAAGAACCGGTTGAAAATTTGTGGTGCGGAACTTACAGGTGTTCAAGGTCCCTGTGGCGAAGAAGTGGCTATGCAGAACGTCTTTCTCAAGACGCGTCAATTGGCTCCTTGTGTGGTATGTATTGGATGAAACAAACGCCCCGCAGATCCTTGACCATTGTTTAGTTGATTCTGGAGGACCTCGATAGTCTAATCAACGATCGCAACCGATCGTTTTTCCTCAACGAGCTTGATGGTCTGGAAGGCAACGACGGTTTACTTGTCATCGCTTCCACCAATCATTTCGACAGACTCGACCCCGGATTGTCTAATCGGCCCAGCAGGTTCGATCGCAAATAGTGAGTGAACGGGCGCATGTCAATTAGTCACGTTAACTGGTTTGGCAGCCTGTTCAATGATCCTGACTACGAAGAACGCGTTCTGTATGCCAAATATTGGCAGGAGAAGCTCAAGGAAAACGACCAGATATCTTTCACAGAATTCCTCGTCAAGGAAGTAGCAGAGCTGACCAAAGGGTTCAGTTTTGCGTACCTGAAGGAAGCGTTGTACGTCGTACCTCTTGTCGCATATTTGACTACTGCGCCTCAAACTTTACCCTCGCTCAGCGTGTCGACCCTTGTACGGCTCAGTAACGGGGATGGCGACGAGCGGCCCGCGGAATTCTCGGTCATGCTGAAAAATGAAATCACGACTCTTCGCAAGGAGCTCGGAGAGCATACTCCAGCTCACGTCGTCCCGCATCCTCTTGTCACTCAACCTCAGAAAGAGTCGGATAACTTGAAGCGACAACCAGCCACGTCTCATGAAGGAACGCCTTCTCAGAGATTTCGTGGCCGTCCCTTGACAGCGGACGTTCTTCACGTCGATATTTCGGATGACTCTGGCCGGTCACCAACCACCCATGCCGTTCGCACGAGTCCCACTAGCCCTCTCAAGCCTCTGTGGCGGACCATCGGCCAGATTCCTGGACCGTCGAGCATGGTCCAATCAGGTCCGCATTCTGCGCAGGGATATGTTCTTCCCGCGCCGGCTTCTGCGTACCCGCAGGTGATGCCTGGTTCCTTGCCATCCTCGCAAGCTTCGAATTACGCGACCCGGCGCGGGGGAGTCCCGACGTCCGGTAGTACCTCTAACTCGAAGCAGTCTTCAGCTTGAGCCGGGCGCCGGCTCTATGGGCGTCCTGCAGGCGACACTCGCGTGACAGATCGCACCTCGTGGAACTACTGATGGCTGGCAACGTGGCAACGCGGCGACGATGTGCCAAGAGAGATTGTACATACTTGTAGGATTACAATGCATGATACCTGTCACGATGATACAGTCTTATTCCTTGTGATCCGGGGAACGCGCAACCCGGTCCGCTCTATCGGCCGCCGACTGTCAAACTTTTTCTTGGTAACCATTCTCCATCTAGTGCCGTCCACGATGCCGTATGTTACAGTAGTATAAAACCAAAGGTGCTGGTCTTTACATCTGAGATCGTGACGTTCCATCCTACTTCCCAGAGTTGCAACGCCGGAACGTGTACGACGCCATCGCGTCCCAAATTCATATGTTTCTACCCAACCCCGCAGGTCGGTTTCCCGTCGGTGCAACGACTTTCAAATTGGTTGTCCCACGGCAGGTGGTGAGCGCTAGCGGTGTCAAAATCCGCTCAGCAACGTCTCCAGAGTTGAAGCATGCTCTCGTGCTCGAGGAGATCGCTTTCACTGCCTTTTATCCCGCTGATGTTCCGCTGAAAAGCGTCCCGAGGGGTCTGAATTGGTTGCTTCGGTTCGTGGGGGTTCCCTGATGCCTGGCGTGGCTGAAACGTGTTTGCGATCCGCAGTCCGTTGAGAGCATCGTTGGAGGGTTATAGCAGCTATTCCGGTGATTCGTCACATCTAATACCCGGATGTGCCACTTCACTGATCACTCGGCGTGCCCGTTACAGGTCTGTCATTTTGGTGGTTGTGGCCAGTCGTGTATCTCTTTGGATCCCTGCTCAAGGTGTGAAAGCTCCCTCCCGTCTCTTGCATGCATGTCTGACCGGTTCATCTGTAGATACACGTTCATCCTGACGCACCGCTACTTAATCCACATGATATCACCCAGACTGAAACTTCCAAGTCTTCTCCCTGGCCGCTTGTCATCTTCTCGCATGGATTGGGAGGAAGCAGAACCGCGTACAGGTGATCATGCCTTTCCCGCAAGGGCTGCTGTTGTTCATGTCGCCACAGCCAATTATGCTCGCGAGTCGCGTCTTCTGGACGCGTAGTGCTTGCCATGGAACACCGGGATGGGTCGGGACATGCTGTCGTGCCTTCCTGCTCCGATCCAATACCGTACGTCACGGAGTCCAGCCTAGTGTGAGCGTAAGCCGTGTGGATTATCCATTGCCATCTTCTCTGACCACGTTCTACCTGCAGTTGGCCTGCTGACCACCCTGCTGGACAATGTAACATGCTATCGTTTCGGGCTGAACAGCTCGTCTTCCGAACAACGGAAATATACCACGCGCTCAGGGCGATGCAAATTTTAGTTCGCGGCGGTCGTACTAATACTTTGGAAACCATGGGGGATACACCCATCGACTGGTCAAGATGGTCCGCGTGCGAGTCGGAGAAGAGGCCGATCCAGTGTGAAGAGAACGTTGTGCTAGCTGGACACTCGTTTGGAGGGGCCACCGTTGTGCGTTTGTTCGTCTCATTCGCGACACAAGACTAAGTTGGGACAGATGTCAATACTCTCCAATGCACCACCGGAAAATGAACCACCGATACCCGTCTACAAGGCTCTGATACTCGATCCCTGGCTCGAACCAATACCCTCGCCATCGCCCATACCCCACGAGAGATTCGAGAAAGAGCCTCTCCCCAGTATACTGGTCATAAGCTCGGAAAAGTTCACGCTCTGGAAAGATCACTTCGAGCGTTTGATGGAAGTCGGAAAGTCTTGGATGGAGGGCGGGTGGGAGCTATTGACGATTGGTGCGTTCCATTTCCGTGAAACGAACAGAGGTGAATCTCAAGGCTTCAAAGTTGGATCCCAGCACGTTTCGTTCTCGGATTATCCGATCTTGCCCTTCATATCTAGCAAGGCAGCGTCATCGGTCCTAGACAAGATACTACATCTTTCCTTGACATTTCTGGATGGTGATGGGAGTGCCTCGAGTGCGGGATTGTCGACCATGAAGATGGAAATTAGGGTGATTGGCCGACAAGCTGATGGTCGACCGATGCGACAGATAGTAGGGAATCTGTGTGATGTTATCTTGCACTAATATAGCTTTTGGTGCAATAGATTATGTAGATAACTGATGACTCGACTGGTCTTCACCAATTTCTCGTCATGCCCGAACAGGCAGACACACCCGATACTTTCGTCCCGCTCTTCCAATCTATAGGGTTGTCCAAGTCCAAGGCCGCTGAGGCAGCTAAGAACGCGAAGAGCGCCACGGTTCTGAGGAATCTCATCCTCTCATACGACTTCGCCTCCGAGTCAGATCCTCTAGGGGAGAAACGGGCCGTGCTGATTGCAGCACTCGCCGTCCAGCTCGCGAAAACACCCAGCGTCGACGATGCCAGACAAGGCTACATCGTCAGAGCCGTCCGCGAAGAGAAACTCAAGTCGGTAGATCAAGTAAACGGTCCGTCTTCCCTTCGTCGTGTGCTTTTTCCTCCGGTAAAGTTGAACCGTCGCTTTGCGATCAGCTGCGACCAGGTTCCTCGAGTCGCGTTCGCTGCCGGTGAACGAGGCCGAGTTCAACGAGACGTGCGGCGTTGGTGAGTTGGCGATCTCTGTCGTTCGCTGGCTGCTTAAGCGTCGGGGCGATCAGGGTTCACTATCACGTCGGATCAGCTGGACGCCTTCGTCACCAAATACATCCAGTCCAACGTCGTGCCGGGGTGGACGAGCCTCGGAGCTGCTATCAGCGGGGTCAAGAACATCCCTTCACTGCGATGGGCCAATCCTCTCGAAATAAAGAACGCCGTCGAGCGCGTCTTTACACGGACCTTTGGCGAAAAAGGGGTTGCGAAACCCAAGGCAAAGGTAGACGATCATGTTCTGTGCAGGCTGTGTCGTGGTCTCATAGCGCTCTAGGAATCGAAGAAAGAAGCCGAAGCATCGGCTATTGGAACGTCGGGCGACACCGCGACGCAACTCTCCGACGCGGCGCAGAGGGCTAAATCGAGGAAGGTTGTATTCGAGGAAGGGTTCCTTGGCGCGCTTCACAAACCAGGTCAAAACCCGCAGATAAAGCCCGAACTTCGCGATCGACACTTGGCCGCGACCGGTGGTAGGGTCTGCACGCGATTTCCCCCAGAACCCAACGGGTACCTACACATAGGTCATTGCAAAGCTATCTTTGTGGACTTCGGTTATGCTGCACACCACGGCGGAAGAACGTACCTTCGCTTCGACGACACCAACCCAGAGAAAGAAGAAGAAAGATATTTCACGAGCATCATCGAGGTCGTTCGATGGCTTGGTTACGAACCATGGAAGATCACTTACTCGAGCGATTATTTTGATCAACTGTACGAGCTCGCCATTGAGCTGATCAAGCGAGACAAGGCATACGTTTGCCACTGCTCCCGTGCGTGATGGTCGTTCGGTTTTTGCACACTTACCCATCGTGCGCAGAGGAGCAGATGAAAGCCGACAGGGGCGAAAAAGTTGCTGCTCCCCGAGCGTGTATTCACCGGAATAGGCCGGTTAAGGAATCCCTCACAGAGTTCCAGAAAATGAAGGATGGACTCTATCGTCCCAAAGAGGCCTTCCTGCGTATGAAGCAGGATCTAACTGATCCCAATCCCAAGATGTGGGATCTGACGGCTTATCGAGTTCTGGACGCGTCACATCATCGCACACACGACAAATGGAAAATATACCCGACTTACGATTATACGCATTGCCTCGTTGATAGTTTCGAGAACATATCGTATGTCATCCATGTGGCCATCGCGCTTGCTGGACTGAACTAAAAAATAGACATTCGCTATGCACCACGGAGTTTGTGACTTCCCGTCAGTCGTATGAATGGCTTTGCGATGCTCTCGAAGTCTACAAACCAAAGCAGTCTGAATTTGGGAGGTTGAACGTCACAGGAACGATAAATTCGAAACGGAAGATCCTGCAGCTCGTCAACCAGGGATATGTCACCGGATGGGATGACCCGAGGCTTCATACCGTCATCGCACTTCGCCGCCGAGGTGTCCCCCCGGAAGCGATCCTGTCTTTTGTGAGCACTCTTGGGGTCTCCACAGCCGAGTCGAACATCCAGATTGGCCGATTTGATCAGACAGTCAGGCAATTCCTGGAGGGGACTGCCCCTCGACTACTGATGGTGCTGCGTCCGCTCAAAGTGACCATCGAGAACTTACCGGAGGACTACGTCCTTATGGTAGAGAAACCACTGCATCCCAAAGTTCCAGAGCTCGGGATCTCCACCATCCCATTCACGCGTACCATTTACATCGACGCCGATGATTTCAGGCTGGAAGACTCCAAAGATTACTTCCGGCTCGCTCCGGGCAAGACCGTGGGCCTCTTCCAGGCCCCACATCCTATCACATGCACATCATACAAGACGGATCCTGCCACTGGCCAGGTCACTGAGCTTATCTGCAGACTTGAAGACAAAGGGAACACGAAACCGAAAACGTATGTCCAGTGGGTTGCGGAACATGAACCGTCCGGAAGTCCTGTCCGCGTGGACGAAACACGGATCTTCTACCCTTTGTTCAAGAGCGACAACCCACTGGGTGCGGTGCCCGATTTCACAGCGGATATCAATCCGGATAGCTTGGATGTCACGAAAGGCGCCATGATCGAAGTTGGTTTCTGGCCATTGGCAAGGGAGGCAATGAAGGCCGCACTCGCAGAGGCCAAGGCCCGTGCTGAGAAGTCAAAAGCCGAGGGGGCTCAGCAGTTGAATCCCGATACGCCCATGGTCACTCCGGAACAACTTGTTGGCAAAGAGTGCGTCCGCTTCCAGGGACTACGTGTCGCATACTTTTCTGTGGACTCGGATTCCCGTTTGTCGACGCTGGATGATCCATCCAGTCATTACGGCAAGAAGCAGGGCGATATTCTGGTACTTAATAGGATAGTCAGCTTGAAGGAGGACGCGGGTAAAGGAGCTTTGTGATTACACGACATTAGGCAGCCACAAGCGCGTGTAATCCATAGATCTCTCTCCGTACAGTATAATAGACATTCGAGACGTTGCCCTCAAGCTCGACCTTGCCCCGCCCTGTCTTGCGAACCGCGACCGTTTCTTCGATGTCGTCTGTCGTCTGGTCTCTTCTGGCTCCAGCCCCGCAGACAAGGACACCTTCACCGATCAGTTCCGCTGGTATTCCGATGGACGCAAGTCTAGCCTTGAGCGCAGTCAATTTGAGCTCTCCGATCATCGTCGAACGCGGGAGCGGTCGTGCTAGCCTCGATCCAAGTACCCGATTACGAGGGCTGACATGCGCATCAGTTGATACTGAAACTCGCGACGGCTCCAGAACCGGTATAGTGGAGCTGAAGTGGTTCACCACGCGTCCAGTCACGTAACCGACCTCGTTGTCCTCGAACTACCGATTGCGGCAACAGCAGGTGAGCACGCTCATCTTCCCGCGCGATAAGTCATATTACGTACCCGCGACATCTTGAGGGCACTCAACAGCTCATCGCTAAGAGAGATCGAGAAGCTGCTGGTTTGTTGACCAATTTGTACGCTCTCACCCACCCCAGGGGCGTAAATATCTTTGGTCATCGCACGGATTTGTCCACAGCTTTCAATAAGCGCTCTTGCCGCGTTCATAGAAGCATGCACTAATATCTACATGTGGTCTCAATACAGGCCCTGTGACTGGCGACATTTTACGTACCATTTTGCGAGGATTCACTTGTGGTACAATAGTTTTGACGGCACGGCCATCATTGAGACCCTCCATATCAATGAAGAGGAGGCGGCAGGCTAGCTGGATCTCGATCTCGGACGCGACGCACTTTGAAGGAGGTTCCTGTGCCGCAGCCTGCAAGACACGTTCGACAATCAGGTCGGTATCTGGGAAACGAGAAAAATATGACCTTGGCTTCCTCTTCAGCTTGTTTCCGCTTTACCTCTTTGGTTTCGTCGGACTCCGCCTCCTGCTCAAAGACCTTACCTCGGCGTAGCCACATTCCAATGTCAACGGTTTCGCCATATTCGTCGACTTTGCGCTTCTTTTCAACATAGGGGAACATGCGGAATCGTTGTGCGTGACCGCCCGTGCTTTTGAAGAAGGACGTAGCTTTGGAAACATTGCCTTTGAGATAGATATCGAATGAAAGCAGTGTTTTGGTTAGCCCATCGTCCATGTCAAGTCCCCAGTCAGCGTTGTCCTCGATTTTATCCTTTCGTCTACGACTGGAATTGGAGACTGGAGTATCGGCATCGTCCTCATTCAGTGCACGCTCGACTTCGTCCTCCTCGTCAGAGTCGGACTCTTCGTCAGATTCGTCTTCATCGGCCTCGAGCATGCGTTGATTGCGGACGATAGCAGCCTGTTGCGCCGCTTCCTTTTCTTTTGCAGCGCGTTCCTTGGCAAGGTAGGCTTCTAGTTCAGCACCTTGAAGAGGGACTTTTGAATACATCTAAGAGAAGTTGAGCGTTGGATTCAAACGAGAGAAATAATTGAAGGTACCCTCAGGTGCAGAGAACCGTCCATCATAACGTTGCTCCCTATCTTGCCCTTGTCCCAGGTATCGTCGCCTCTTTGAGAGCTGTTCCATCTGTCGAACAGCACGCGAGCGAGTGTTCCTTCTTCTCCTCTGTTCGTGAGGAGAATGACATTGTCCGGGACCGCTGCAAAGTCAGCGAATAGCGACCGCGAAGGGCCGTGGGACAGAGAAGCTGGTACGGCAAGGATGAGTTTCGGTTCCTTTGACGAGTACTTCTGCACAAGTGCCTGTGGATTCAAGAAAAATTCGAGATGTCTGAATACCAGGTGAGTGCGGCACAAGGAGTCCGACGATGTCCGTACTTGAATCGTAATGCGAACGCGCCAAGTGCCCCGTCGTCCGCTTCGTCGTCCGCTCGTCGTCGCTTAGGCCCGGTTTTACCGGAACCATCGACGCCGACGTCTTCTTTGCTGACGGTGCCACCTACCCACTCCATCATACTCCGGACGAACGTCAACATTTCGCGCACGTTGCGAGATAAAAGGCATATAGGATAGCGAAGGTCTGCATACTTCCAGTGCTGGTCGAGTAATACGAGCAACTCAAGTAACCGAGGACCGGCATCACAGGGCAACAGAAGCGAGCACTTGGATGACAAGGTAGCGCCAATGGTATCTGGAGGACAGGTGGTCAGCTGATCGGGAGCGGAGTGGATAGAGACCGAGACACACCGATCATGGCCGCATCGCGGTCTTTCCTTCGACTCGTTATGACGTTTGCCCGGTCAGCGTCGGTTATGAAGAGATCGGGTCGAGCAAGTGGTTCGAAAATGCCACCTGCGGAGGGGCGAAAGAGGACCGTGCCGTCGAGATGGCGTTCTCTCGTATGATTCATGTTGACAGCGTAGACGATTGTACCGGCGGAAGGAGAACGAATCTTCCATATCGTGCCGCCGAGCGTGTGTCCGGCTGAAAATGGTGTAATCGTGATGCCTTGACATTTACCTGTGCGGCGCGTCGATGGTCATCGTTATTATCATGGGAGTAGATACACGCGACAGGAAATACGCCAAGACTAACCCTGGAGGTGAGTGGGTTGTGAGTACCTGAGGGTGTTGACGGCGTCATAAGCCTCGTGGACCTGGTTCACTGCTGCGATACACTTTGGAGGGGGCGAGTCGGAGACGGCGTCGTCGTGGACGTCTTGTTCGTCGCGGGTACCTTCGACGTCCTCGAGGGTGACGATGCGCGCCATGGCCTGGACGGGTATGGTCGTGTATGCGGGTGCCCTGAGGCCCCAGCGGGCATAAGCGTAGGCGTAGAGGCCTGCGTGTGGGAGATCGCCATGGGAGAGAAGGACGAGGTCGACGGTGGGGGCGCACTCGCGAAGGGCGGAGCAGTAGGCGTGTGCGAGGGTGGGTCGCTCGGGGGACCAGTCTGGCGAGCCGCAGTCGAGGAGGACGCGGACGTCGTCGACCTGGAGGAGATACGCGAGCGGGACGGGGCTGTCTGCGCCGACCGCGCCTGCGAGCGGCCTGAAGGTGATCATGAGTCGTGGGAACAAAAAGGATTAGATAATCACCATGTGTTTTGTGGGCCCTTTTTTAACCCTCGGCCCCGTCTCTCTGTCCGCCCCATCCCTCGTCTCTCTCCAGTATGTCCTCGACGCGTCGCACCACGCGTCCCCCGCTCACTCCTGCCCCCCACAGCCCAATTCCTCTCAAATCATGCGTGAAGTCATCTCTGTCCACGTCGGCCAAGCCGGTGTTCAGATCGGAAATGCCTGCTGTACGTGTCGCGCACCCATCTCTCTCCAATCGCCCCTCATTCCTCGTCACAGGGGAACTCTACACCGTCGAGCACGGTCTGAGCGTAAATCCGCTTCCCTTGCCTTTCTGCCATCTCGCTGATCTCGTCCGTCTAGCCCGATGGTCGCCTCGTCGAAGGCTCCCCTTCTGCCAATGATGATGGCTTCAGCACGTTCTTTTCCGAGACCTCCTCGGGAAAACACGTTCCTCGGTCGCTCTACATCGACCTGGAGCCGAACGTGATTGACGAGGTCCGTAATGGCCCCTACAGGAGTCTCTTCCACCCCGAGACTTTGGTCACCGGCAAAGAGGACGCGGCGAGCAACTGTACGTCATCTAGTTTCCCCTCTACTCCACCGTCTCACGCTTTTCGTTCAAGATGCTCGTGGTCACTACACGATCGGCAAGGAGCAGATCGACAACGTCATGGACAAAGTTCGTCGGCTCGCCGACAACTGCGCTGGTCTCCAGGGCTTCTTCGTCTTCCACTCGTTTGGTGGTGGCACAGGATCGGGCTTTGGTGCTTTGATTCTCGAGCGTCTTTCCACCGATTACGGCAAAAAATCAAAGCTGGAGTTCAGTGTATACCCTGCTCCTACGATGGCGAACTCCGTCGTCGAGCCTTACAACTCCGTGCTGACGACCCACACGACCCTGGAGCATTCAGACTGTTCCTTCATGGTCAGTTGATGCTTTACGTATGTTTTCACGGCATACTTACCAAAATTACATCTAATTAGGTCGACAACGAGGCCATTTACGACATTTGCAAGAAAAACCTCAACATCTTGTCGCCTAGCTTCACCAACTTGAATCGCTTGATTGCTCAGGTTGTCTCGTCAATCACTGCCTCTCTGCGCTTCGATGGTTCTCTCAACGTCGATCTCAACGAATTCCAGACCAACCTGGTTCCGTAAGTCCTTCATGGTACGCCCGTTGGTCGTACTTCTGAATCCATCGTAGTTTCCCTCGCATCCATTTCCCGTTGGCCACCTTTGCTCCCATCATCTCTGCAGAGAAGGCCCATCACGAGCAAAACTCGGTCGCCGACATGACTTTCTCGTGTTTCGAAACTGGGAACCAAATGGTCAAGTGCGATCCTCGTGAGGGCAAATACAGTACGTGAAGCTACTCTTCGTTGGTCATTTGTTGAGCCGATGAACAGTGGCCTGTGCTCTACTCTATCGTGGTGATGTCGTTCCAAAGGACGTCAACGCGGCTGTCAGCATCATCAAGACCCGTCGGACCATCCAATTTGTGGACTGGTGTCCCACCGGTTTCAAGCTTGGTATCTGCAACGAACCACCTGCCCACATCCCTGGCGGTGACCTTGCCAAGGTGTCTCGAAGCATGTGCATGTTGTCAAACACGACGGCCATCTCGTCCGCATGGAGCCGTCTCGACCACAAGTTCGATCTCCTCTACTCTAAGCGTGCCTTTGTCCACTGGTATGTCGGCGAGGGTATGGAGGAGGGTGAATTCTCGGAAGCGCGTGAAGACCTTGCTGCGCTCGAAAAGGATTACGAGGAGGTTGGGATAGACTCGGCGGATGCTGAGGAAGGTGGAGAGTACTAAGTAGATCCGTAACCTTCCTGCCACGTTCGCCTTTTACGTCATTTTCCGTGGTTCCATATACGAAGCTAGTGATTCCTAGCTATAATTTTCACCCGTATTGTTGATGAATTTTACGAATACCTCCGGATGGCTCGAGGTCATGATGCATCGGGTTCATGCTTTTATCTGATAGTCGCTCTCAATCACTCGTGCAAATAAGTACCATAAGTCGTACATAGCAATATTTCTAAAAGAAGAACCCTTCACAATTTTTTTGCGGCAACGGCATCCGTCCTTTCCTTCACGAGTCACGACCACTGTCCTTGTGGTTCTCCAGGTTCAAATTCAACATGCGTGAAGTGATCTCTGTTCATGTCGGCCAAGCTGGTGTCCAGATCGGCAATGCGTGCTGTGCGTTTATGGTACGGTTAGTCGATGAAACTTGTTAACTGGCCCTTTTTTCAGGGGAGCTTTACACCTTGGAACACGGGCTAAACGTAAGGCGTCCCACTCTTTATGTTGCCAGGACGAACTGTAATCCAAGTTTTAGCCTGACGGTCGCGTTGCAGACCCTAGCAGGAGCGGCGACCAGGGTTTTTCTACTTTCTTCTCAGAAGCTGGTTCTGGCAAACATGTACCCCGTTCGCTCTACGTTGATCTGGAGCCCGGTGTCGTGGACGAGGTCAAGACTGGTCTCTACAGGTCGTTGTTTCACCCTGAGACAATGATCACTGGAAAGGAGGATGCTGCCAACAATTGTGAGCCTACCTCTTATCAGTAACTATTCATTCTGCTCATTCGGTATCTCCTCCAAGACGCCCGTGGTCACTACACCGTAGGAAAGGAGCTTATCGACCCCGTCATGGACAAACTACGACGTCTCGCCGACAACTGCTCTGGTCTACAAGGCTTTTTTGTCTTCCATTCTTTCGGTGGCGGCACAGGATCGGGCTTCGGTGCTCTCTTACTTGAGCGCCTCTCAGCCGATTACGGAAAGAAATCCAAGCTGGAGTTCTGTGTGTATCCCGCTCCCCAGCTCTCTAGCTCTGTCGTCGAGCCATACAATTCTGTTCTTACAACTCATACGACTCTTGAGCACTCCGATTGCTCCTTCATGGTAAACACTCCCCTGGGACGAATCTCGATTGGTATCTAATGCGTCCTGAAAAGGTTGATAACGAGGCGATCTACTCTATATGCAAAAAGAACCTGGGCGTCTCGCAGCCCAGCTTCGTCAACCTGAATCGTCTAATTGCGCAGGTTGTCTCTTCAATCACTGCTTCTCTGCGGTTCGACGGTTCTCTGAACGTCGACTTAGCAGAGTTCCAGACCAACCTGGTTCCGTGAGTGGCAAGATTTTCCTCGCAGTTGTTCCTGAGAAAATCCTAGTTTCCCCCGCATCCATTTCCCGCTCGCTACATATGCGCCATTGCTATCCGCTGAGAGAGCTTCTCACGAACAGAATTCGGTAAACGAGATGACTTTCGCTTGTTTCGAAAATGGGCATCAAATGGTTAGCATTGTTTGCGGAAATGACACTGTTCATCAGATTAACCCTGCCCTTTTCCCTAGGTCAAATGTGACCCCAAGGAAGGCAAATATAGTGCGTTGGCTCCGTAAACACACGTGTTGGCATGCTCATCTCTTGCGATAGTGGCGTGTGCACTCTTGTACCGCGGGGATGTTGTTCCGAAGGATGTCCAGGCCGCTGTCGCCACTATCAAGACAAAGAAGACCATTCAGTTTGTCGAGTGGTGCCCCACCGGCTTCAAGCTTGGTATTTGCAATGAACCACCGGCGCACATCCCTTCTGGTGACCTTGCGAAGTCGGGCCGAAGTCTTTGCATGTTATCAAAGTGAGTCCACATGATGTCAGGGTCGGACGTTAGTTAACTTGTCAAAGCACTACCGCGATATCCGTTGCTTGGAGTCGTCTTGGTGAGTCATGAGAATTAAAATAATTACTTCCTTCGACATTAATACCTGCCAGATTACAAGTTTGATTTGATGTATTCGAAACGTGCTTTTGTCCACTGGTACGTTGGTGAGGGGATGGAAGAGGTACGACGTCCCTTCTCCATGTTTCAACGATCTCACTGTGTTGTAGGGTGAGTTCTCGGAGGCTCGAGAAGATCTTGCTGCACTGGAGAAGGATTACGAGGAAGTTATGTCG
>JBBPMC010000015.1:0-89452 GCA_038090115.1 Strobilomyces echinocephalus | reverse complement strand
GCCCGCCATACCTGCTTGAGCGTGAGCACTCATTTGTCTCCCCCATCTTATACTTAGCTACATATTATGTACATTCTATACTTCTCCCTTGTACAGCGCGCGTACTACTTACATAGCGGGCTCTACCACGCAGCGTCGCGGGCCCTGTTCAGCTTGTTTTACTCGTCGTTCCGGCCTACTGAATCGCAAGGTTTCCGTTGACTCCCAATGAGATGAGTACCGCTGAGTCAAATTCAATCACCGCTGGATAAGCATGAAGACCCCCACGCTCTATTGCTATGCAAATTGCTGTCAATCTTGATTACGAATACATACAACAACAAATCATAGCACAACGCAAACTCGAACTTCGAACAAGTACAACATACACAGACCCAATGCAGACCAGTCGACCAGTCGACCTGCATACTTGGCTTCGACAGTCTCATCCTGAGCACATCACGCACGCCTCCTTGTTCTCAAGAGAACACATTACCTCCTCCAGCTCGCGGTCCTTCTGACGCTGGAGGGCCGCAGCATATTCGGGATCAGTTTCCTCGTTCTCTGCAGTCGTCGAGCCTGAGGTAACAGTCGGCGATGAAGTGGGAGGGGCTGGTGGATTCATCCTGGTACTCTGTGTAGGAGAGATCGCCGAAGGGTTCGGCATGCTATTGCTGTTGCGTTCCACACCCCGTACTTTGTTGGATGCCTCTTGTACCTTTGCAGTCTTGAGAGTGCTTTGATCGATCGTGAACTGGATAGCTTGGGCAGCTGGGCGCGTACGAAGGTAATACATCCCGGTCTTCAGCCCCTTCTTCCATCCGTAGAAATGCATGCTCGTGAGCTGGCCCAGGGTAGGTGCTTGCAAATGGATATTCAAGCTCTGACTTTGGCATATGAAGGCACCGCGATCTGCAGCCATGTCGATCACTTTCTTCTGGCTGATTTCCCAGACAGTTTTGTAGATCGCTTTGACGTCGTCGGGTATACTCGGGATATTGGCGACTGAACCATTGTGCGCGATTATCATATTCTTCATTGTGTCATTCCAGAGGCCGCGCTCGACGAGATCTCTGAGAAGCCACGGGCAAACGACTTGGAATTCGCCAGCAAGAACACGACGAGTATAGATGTTACTGGACAATCTTTCAATGACCATTTCATTGCTGGGGGAAATGAACTGACCTGGTGTATGGCTCGAAGCACTCGTTGAACCCAAGGATCTGACTCGTCGAGGCTGTAGGCATAGGCGCAACCAGCAACGAGTTCCTCAGTCCGTGTTGGGCAATCTTCTCCTTCAAGGACGTCCAATCCCAGAGGTCGGTGGGCGTGACTCCCCATAGGTCATATTGAAGTTGACCGTGGTCTGCAGGACTGCCGCGGAAAGTCTCGTAAGGGCCTTCCTTTGCCGCCATCTCACAGCTCGCCTCAAGAGCTGCGTGGTAAATTGTCTCGAATATCTTCAAGTTAAGTTCTCTAGCTTCCACAGAGTCAAATGGAAGGCGGAGGACCATGAAAGCGTCAGCTAGACCCTGGACGCCGAGGCCGATAGGTCGATGGCGCATGTTGGATTTGCGTGCCTCGGGTACAGGATAGTAGTTCATGTCGATGATGCGGTTGAGGTTGCGCGCAACGACTTTTGTGACATCATGGAGCTTGTGGAAGTCATATTGACCATTTGCGATGAAGGTGGGGAGAGCGAGAGAAGCAAGATTACACACGGCGGCTTCGTCAGGGGCCGAATATTCGATAATCTCAGTGCACAGGTTAGACGACTTAATTGTGCCGAGGTTCTGTTGATTAGACTTGCCTAATCGGAGGGTGAGCATGCCGACTCCAATAAAACCAATGCACATACGGTTAGCAGAGTCCTTGTAAACCATGAAGGGACCTCCGGTCTCAATTTGTGCTTCAAGGATAGCGTACCAAAGCTTCTGCGCAGGAATAGTCCTACGTGCGCGCCCTTCCTTTTCATACCTCTCATACAACGCCTCGAATTCCTCTCCCCAACAGTCAGCCATCCCAGGCGCCTCATTCGGACAGAAAAGAGACCAGTCCTGGTTTGCCTCCACTCGCTTCATGCTAGAGATGACCGTTAAAGCCAAAGCATAGGGCGAGGACAAACAACGCACAAGAGATCTGGGATCCAAAGGGCATAAAAGAGATCACGGGCACGGGCCTCTTCTTTCCCGTGGTTCTTTCTAAGATCGATGAAGTCAAACACATCGTTGTGCCAGGGTTCCAAATATATTGCAAAGGCACCCGGACGCTTGTTGCCTCCTTGATCAACGTAACGTGCGGTTGCATCATATGCGCGGAGCATTGGCACAATGCCATTCGAATAACCGTTTGTCCCTGCTATGTATGATCTGCCAGAAAATGTGTTCGCTTTGACCGAGAAAGGGTGTAGACTACACGTACCCCGTAGCCCGGATGCAATGGATGCTCAAGCCAATGCCACCGGCGGTCTTGCTGATCATAGCACAAGTTTTCAGAGTGTCATAGATGCCTTCAATCGAGTCATCCTTCATGCAGACAAGGAAACAAGAACTGAGTTGTGGATGAGGTGTGCCAGCATTGAAAAGCGTGGGTGACGCGTGAGTGAAGTACCGTTCAGACATCAAATTGTAAGTCTCCAATACACGGTCGATATCATCGCCGTGAATGCCGACAGCCACTCGCATGATCATATGTTGAGGACGCTCCGCAACACGACCATTGATTCTGAGCAGATAAGACCTCTCGAGAGTTTTGAAGCCGAAGCTGTGCCCAGCCAGTCAAATAGTGAACACTTAGACCAGAGAGGACCTACAAATTGTAGCTGAAATCACGGTCATAGATGATAGCAGAGTCTAGCGTGCTAGCGTGCTTCTGCACGACGTTGTAAATTTCCTCCGAGATCATACCTGCGGGTCGACCATTCTTTGGGTTGACTACAAACCATCAATGAAGCGGTCAGGATGACATCCGATTGACCCACTGTAGTCATATAGGTCCTTGATCACTGCAGAGAAATTCTTCTTCGTCTCTTTGTGCAAGTTGGATATAGCGATACGAGCGGCAAGGACGGCGTAGTCTGGATGTTTCGTGGTAAGGCAGGCAGCGGTTTCTGCAGCAAGATTCTAAGGCACGATCAGAGAGGGTTTGTGTTGGCGGGGTAGAAACTGACATCGAGTTCGACGGTAGTAACACCTTGGTAAACGCCAGCAATCACTTTTTTCGTGACCCTGGGTGCTCTTGATATATCTCAGGAAAGCACCAAATGTCATGGACCTACTCGATGGGGTCAACATAGTCCATATCCAGACCGTAGCATAGCTTGTTTATCCTCGCCGTGATCTATTACGCAAGTTAAGACAACCGTGTGCACCAGTGAACGCGTACAATCCACCTTATCGAACTGGACATTCTCTTTTCGCCTGGGTAGCTGAGTGTCAACAAGACGCGTCGCGTCACACATAAGGGAAGAGCGTACCCGTCTGCAACGCGAAACGACACACGTCAGTTAATCTTGGATGGTGAAGACTATTCTGGAGCACTGACCTCTCTTGAAAACGTAAGCCATGTGGAGATATCAATGCTACTAGGTCAAGTGAGGAGATGGTGGAGCAGACGCAAGGGAGAGAAGGCGCGTCACGAAGATTATAAGAGATGCGTGACTGATAGTCACGAGGCGCGCTATCAACAATGTCACGCCGCGTCGTGCCCAGTCACGCGAGTCCACCAAATGCCAAACGCCCCGCTTATCCACACGGGCGATCCTGCCTATGCCTCACCCGTCATCCGTGCACCTTCACCTGCCAGCTCCGTTGGTACTGCATATGGTCCAGATGAATCCACCCAGTCCGACTCGGAGCTGAGTCCGCAAGCATTCGAACAGAAATGGTCCTCGAAACTCAAATTGAACGCCCCCAGGATCGAGGAAGAACTCATGTCATTCTCCGCACTTGTCCAACCGTTGCCAAAGAATCAGATAGAAGAACAAAGTTGGTCGGCCACACGCGAACCTACGACACGAACTAACTTGCCCAGTGTTTTTCACCGAGATCGTGCAAGGTCTGAGGGCTCGCATTCAACATCTAGAGGAAGAAGAGATTCTTCAGCAGACGCTCAGGCGTGGATCGCAGGTAGCCTTAGAGCAGTCTCCATCCGACGATAACATCGACAATCTGATGCGCAGCATGGTGATGTTGACGGCAGATACCCAGCAAGTAACCGACGGTCCTTGGAAAGGAAGAACCCGCGATAGCTTGAGCGATTCATTTGACTACGATGACACCGTAGTGAAGGAAAAGTAGAAGACGTAAACCGAAACATGTAACAGTGGAATGCAATAATACTTGTAACGGAGCCAAAGTCGGGTGTAGCTGGACTATTAAATCAATACTCCCCGGATTCATGGAAAAAATCCGGCAGCGAGTCGCTGATATGATTTATCATATCTTGGACGGCTCGTTTCGCAATCATCTTGCATTCGTGGTGCATGTACGTTGCGGAGCCCCACTTGTCAAACTCCTTCATCATTACCTGTAACTTCCCAATCACGTTCGTCGGCCCAAGAGCAAGTACTCCGTCTGATCGCGCTTTCTCCTTCCAGAACTCCGACCAGCTCTGCATGCAACCGTGTTGATGCCAGGTAGTACCACAGAGAGGAGCGTGTTCGAAAGATACGGGGATTGCGCGCAATCTCTCCCATGCTTTAGAGAGGCGGAGATATCCCGACAGTAGACGAAGCTGCTGTGTGGGGCTGACCACAAGACGGTCCAATCCGTCTGGGCTCTCGTGCACATCACCCTCCACAAGGACAGTACCCTTCTCGTTGCGACCGCAGATGAACATGGATCTTTGTAAAACTTCCAGGTATGCAAGACCCCGCAGTTCCCTAATATTTAGATCATCCGCCAGGGACATTGCCAGGTAGGAGAAATGGAGCGATGCCGACATGAGCTGCCGTAGTAAGGCAACCATAGTGTCCAGAAGGTTCGTATGTCCGCACATTTGCGCAACTCGCACTAGCTGGGATATCTGGCGGCGCTTGCTTTCAACGAACGCAGAAGGTGGTGAGTCGGCGCAAAATGGGAACCCGACGGGAATGGGGTCGAGAAGGGGGGATGGCTTTCTCTCGATGAATTCTTGTATTGCATCCAAAGCCCAGGTCTCAATTGACTTGAACGAGTACTTGCTGGCCACTATGGCAATATCGATGAAGCGATCAAGGTCAAGACGAGGACCCCGCGCAGCCATGATCTCTTGTGGGCTGTCAGTGTAGCGTGAGCAAATTAGAATGAAGGGCAGTGACTGGATGCAACGGGATTTCAGGTCTTACAGGGCATACAATGACCAGAGGAAATTGCGAAACTCTTCCGGCGTATCTCCGTGCAAAACGATAGGATTGTCGTCCGACGTGCCTTCTACGGTAACCTCGCCCTGAGGAAGAGTGAACAGGGTGCTAAACGAAGAAGAGTCCGACGATAGAATGCTACGGTGGACCTACAATAGCGATCATATAGCTGTCTCACGCGAGCAGATAAGAAAATCATACATTAAAGAGGGTGTTCCCGACACGCAGTACACAGCTTCCGTCAGGCAGGTAAAATTGTCGATCTCGGCACGGTACGTCTGGCTCCTGTGAGATTGTGGGTGGATTGGAAGTATCCGGGTTTGAACATGGGTCCCGGCACTGACTTGGTTCCGTGACGGGAGAATCAGAGCGCTGAGTTGGAGCCTGCTGATCCATGGAGCCTACAAGAAGCTCGTCCTGTGCTTTAGGAATGAATGGCGTCGAGTCATTGTTGTCCTCCATAACTTGGTGGACGGCGATGGCAACTG
Source organism: Strobilomyces echinocephalus (assembly GCA_038090115.1). Classification (NCBI taxonomy): domain Eukaryota; kingdom Fungi; phylum Basidiomycota; class Agaricomycetes; order Boletales; family Boletaceae; genus Strobilomyces; species Strobilomyces echinocephalus. Next base: position 83,644 of record JBBPMC010000015.1, on the reverse strand, counting down.
TACTAAGATTAGAGAGGTGGCTGTGTCTCCGCCAACATGGCGTCGAACGCGGTACGCGCTCAGGTCGCTGCAAAATGGCAGGAGTCCTTTGCCCGTATAAATCGCGCAGAACCAGGGATATCTGGTCTCATGAGCTTTAGCCACGTGCGCGTTCTTCCGTGAACTCGTTACGGTCATTCATCGTTCACACGCAGGCTTGGAGTTTGGCGACAACCTTCCTGAAGCCATGTGACTTGAATGGCTCGACTCCTCGGCCTAGACAAGGTGAGGTGATGTACTTGCCCCTTCGCCTCCGTGGAGTACTAAGGCTGTTTTCCGATAGACCTCCGTCAGGTCAGAGAAGCCTTCGATATCATTAACAAATGCAGACGATTACCAGTCATGCTCGAGGTTTTTCTTGGTCAGATCAGTGGCCCTGTCAAGCTATTTTCAATCTGAGTGATTTCTACAGAGGACCTGCATCAAAGCCAGCATCTAATTGCACGCGAGGTCGAAGTCTACATGACTCTCTATGAAGTACGTTCTATAATGCTTCCCCATCTGATACTCATGTTGCCTTAGTCCAATTCGGACCCAGAAACAGTCAGGGAACTCATTTTCCGACTTGTCGAGTGGTATAATGCTTGGAAGCCGAATGCTGAGTGAATTCCATTCTCCAGTCCCTTGCTCCTTTACCTCCAACACATGCTTGACAGACTCGGCCAAACTATTACGTCCGCCTATACACTTGCGTTTCAGACCCACTTGTTCTCTATCCTACCTGCTTCCTTTGCTCGAGGTGTTAAGGCCCTCGTCGCAGCGACCCTTGTCAGGACCGTATCCCAACCAACGGACCAGCATGATCGTTCACTCTGGCAGGCATTCGACACCCTGAGCCTTATAGAACGCTATGAGACCCTCATCGCTAGCGTAGGTTATGAATACATCGAGGCCCACGTGCTACAAACCTGCGCTGGGTCATGGGAAGAACCGATGTTGGCAAACCTTCGCGCATGGATGATCAATAAGATTGTCCCATGGATGGTATGGCCATTCGCTCGAGGAGCGACCAATGGTATGACTTATAACCCCTTATATGTATCCATGATTGTGATATCTCATCTCGAAGCCGACGAGGCGAAAACGATGATGCAAGGCGTCGGATCCCGATTTGACTTTCATATGCACAAAACTCTTTGTGATCTGCGGTATGTCATTGCTTGCTCCCTGGTGTAGATCAATCATCGTCGTTGCAGTACGCGGGAGATATTCGATATTATTGTGGATTTCCCTGATTCTGCTGGCGCTCTCCAGGACCTCAAGGTGACCACACCTCTTTGTTCTCTACGTACTGATCTGATTGCATGCAGGAATGCTTGCAGAGGGTTGATCAACGAGCAGAATTAGTCCAATCCATTCGACAAGCGTTAGTCTCAGGGATTCAGTCTTTATCATGGCTAACACTCTGTCCAGGAACAAGAAGCGCCTGCTTCACCCGGGAGCGGATACAAAAGACATTCTCCTATCCTATGTTTCAACCATCAAGTGCCTAAGGATCGTAGATCCTCCCGGCGTTCTCCTGTTCAAGGTGGCAGATCCAATACGTCGATACCTTCGGTAACTCCGTTAGCCTGTTTTTATAATCACCCCGCTGACAACTCTTCGAGCGATCGTCCTGATGCTATCAGGTGCATTGTTGCCAGTTTAGTCGGTGACGGCGAAAGTGGCGACTCGTTGATAGATGATAGCGAACCCATTCAACCCCTTCAGCAACCTGAAATAGAGAACTATGCCGATCCAGAATGGACGCCGGAGCCGATAGACGCTGGTCCTGGTAAATCTTGGCCCGCTCGCAGTTTTCAGTAAAGTTAACAGATATCTTCACAAAAGATTTCCGTGCCAGCAAAACGAGTGATATTATAAGCACCATCGTCAGCATATATGACTCGAAGGACCTTTTCGTCAAGGAACTCCAAGTTCTCCTTGCACAACGGCTACTTGCAATCAGAGATGGTAGCTTTGACCGAGAGGTTTGTCCCTTAATAGGCCCATTTACGATGATATAATTTCTAATCATCTTCAAGCGACGGAATATCGAAATTCTGAAGATTCGTTTCGGCGAGTCAGCTCTACAAGTTTGCGAAGTGATGCTTCGGGACATGACAGATTCAAAACGGATTGATCAGCATGTTCAGTCCCAACGGCCCGTATGTATCCATGCTCCTCGAACACGAAACTTTGCTGACAAGCAACAGAGTGTCATTCATCCAACCATAATCTCGCGACATTTCTGGCCGGCATTGGAAACAAGCAGCATCGTCATGCCAGGCCAATTTCAGGAGTGGGTCCGTCGACCTTTCCGTCATACACCGCCTTATTCTTCACGCCAGGATTCAAGGACAGTACGCCAATGAGTTCGCTACATTTAAGCCTGATAAAGCTCTGCGCTGGTTACCCCATCTTGGGCGAGTGCAACTTGAACTCGAATTCGACGACCGCAAGGTCACTGCAGACGTTCCACCCCTTGAGGCTGCATTTATCGAACTTTTTTCAGAGAAGGGTGTGCCCTGTACAGCTCGAGCGAGGTTTCGTGTTGATCCCGATTGTTCACAGATACCTGGACCGTTGATGAACTGATCTCAAGAGTGGGGACTGTAAGTCGTACTGCGGCACTGAGGTCACTTGCTACATGGGTCGACATGCATGTGTTGAAAGAAGGTGAAAACGTGTTCAAACTACTCTCAGTAGGGGAAGAACCGATGCAGGGCGCAAAAACGACGGTTCCAAAATTAGGTACACCTCCTTACCCGTCGCGCCCGGCTGGCACTCAAGCTGTGGCTATTGCAGAGGACGAGCTGCCATCAGTGGTGAGCGTGCAACAACAGCAAGCAGAACAGATGAAAGTTTATTGGAAGGTGGGGGTCCACTACGTTCATCCTTTGCACGAGATTTGATATATCAGTTGCAGTTCATTGAAGGCATGCTCACAAATTTGGGTTCCCTACCGCTGGACCGCATACAGACGATGCTCAGGCTCGCTCCCGGCTACGATCGTACTATCGAGCAGCTCGCTAGCTTCATGGAGGCTGCAAAGCGAGAGGGACTAGCTACCGTCAAGGACGGGATGTGGAAAATAGGTAAATGATCTATAATATGCATCTCCAACTCGTGCGCCGCATGGAATATTCAGTCCGCCTTGGTTGCGAGCGACTGCAGTCGCCAATTTCGAACCTTCTTACGGAGCATATCACTACGCTTCCCAGGGAAGTTCCAGGATACATACAGCTGTCAACGAGATCTGGCATTCATAACTGAATCAGCTCCCCCTGAATATGTATGTAGTTGGAGTATGCCCGAGCATAATTGGCGCCGCTTGCCATCGACAAGACCTGTTTGCCTGATGCTTCCCCCCCTCCAGGCCAGTGGGTGCTTTCAAATCATAGGTCCTTAGGAGTCCTCTTCAATCATAATGGAGCTCTGGTATATCTCCCACTGCAACAGGTTCCAGAACTACCGACTGTTGGACTTCGAATATTCTTGGACGTCTTTTCCGCCGAAGGCAAGCGCTGGTGAGCTCTCGCGAGGAGGCATCGTATCCTCTCCTGTCGTTGGTAAGGAACAAGGAAAACGATATCTCCGCATGTGCATGAACATTGAATTAACTGTCCGGCCAACTATATATGGAAGTTTGTGCAAGTTGGGGAAGCGCCAATTTCGGCTGTATCGGCGTTTAGGGCCGGTGTGACAGGAGGAACAGTTCACTAAATCAAGTACTCGTCTGATGTTTCGTTATCAACCCGTCCGCACCATATGCGCAAGGAAGCCCAACGTTATTCTGCGCTGTCTCAGCCTACCCTCGCGATGAGCGAGCTTGTATGCAAAACGCTCGATCACGATGCCACGGACATGCTAATCGACAAGTGGCTCGAACACCGCAACGACGCGTACTGGGAATGGTTCCAAACCGTCAGGGAGCGCAAACATGTATCTAACACTCTGAGACGTCAGGTCGTTGTCTGGAACAAGGGGGACTTCGTACCAGAGAACATCTTCTGTCGCACAGTCGACACTGGTCGTCTGATCCCTCTCGACCGGACTTGGACCACTCATGTCTACCATCACAGATCTATGCAGGACAGAAAACTGTCCATGACACCCGTCGTTTTCACAATGGTCCGCCTCATTCTTTCATCGTCAGCTCAATTTTGGCTAGGCTCATTTTTTCCTCCATCAGCTACCCGAGCTAATGCTCTTACGTGGCATGCACGATCACGACTGCGACGATGTACATATCATTGTAACAGATTTAAAACGAAAGGAGATGGACGACGTCACGGAGTATTTCAAACTCGTTTGTCGGTATGCGTACGGTGGTGGCCGAACGTGCAAACCAAGTATCGCGAGCCAAATCCAATACGATCGTTCGTGAATCCTCTCCTCCACTGCCATAAAACCTCACCTGCCCTTGTTTAGACATGCGGCTATGTCACACGCTACTCGAACAGCGACGTACACCATGCTTTCCTCAGATCGACCTTGCTTTTCGAGCAATACTGTACGAAAAAAGGCCGCCATTCATCATCCTGTTTTCACACCAAACGACTTCGTACTCTCAAATCCTCTTCACGCATCCTCTCTTTGTACCCGCAGAAGACATTTTCTTCGACTTCCCTAGTGGATGCCCAAACCCCAGTTGCAACGACGACTGTGAAATGATTCGCTTTCCTAGGCAGGGCATCGAAGGGGCAGCGGTTCTCTCGATAAAGCGCGGTGGTCGCTATGGGAAGAAGATCAAAGCAAAGGAGATGTGCAATTGGATCGATTGCGATGTTTGTTTCGGCGAGGATACCCAACGATATGCTGAGAGTAACGAAGGTTCCGAAGGTTCTCAGAGCGGTGCTGACTCTGAAACATTACCCACGACTGGCCTTGTCTGTAGCAAGTGCAGGTTGGTCAGGTACTGCTCCCCCCAACACCAGAGGAAGGACTGGGATGAACATCGTCGCGTTTGTGCGAAGCCTGCGTCTTATAAATAGCCCTCTCGGGAGCCCCGATTCGTCTCTAACCTTACCTTTCCACATTAATATTGCTGTCTTTTTTCCTACATTTGCGGGGGGGGCTGTACAAATATTATGCATCAGCTGCATGCCATTATGTAAGTGTGTGAGTTTCCCACCAGACCATCATGTCCGTCCGGTATCTCACAGCAAGACTCGCCCAACAGGTGAGCAGGTAATCGTTGAACCTATACTCCGTGGTTGATATTGTCAGATTGATGAGGAACTCATGAATGCGAGCGGAGCGTTCAGTATTGACCAGGTGACGACTCCAATCCATGATGGGCCGGAATAGAGCTTGATTACTATGCCTCGTTCGAAGTTAATGGAGTTGGCTGGACTCGCATGTGCCCAAACGCTCGCCAAGGTTTACGACAAGGAGAAGTACCGAAGGGTTCTCGTCTGTTGCGGACCTGGTAATCAGGGTGGCGATGGACTGGTAGCGGCAAGACATCTTGGTTTGTCCCTCGTAATCTAATGGACCACTGGTAAGAAAGGTAACGGCAGTTGTGATTAGCCATGTTCGGCTATCATCCAACGATCTATATGCCCAAGGTACTACACCTACGTACCACATGTGGTGGGAGACATAACTGAAGTGAAATCTCTTATCAGCCGGGCTCGAAGGGTATTTACAAGGTAGCAGTAATGTATGCTTACTTGGTGCCGGATCTGACCTACGCTCCGCAAAATCGGCAGAGGCTCCATCAACAGTGCGACAACATGATGATCAAGTCTTTAGCCCCTGATGCCGCCCTCGACGTGCTCCGTTCAACACTCTCATCGACTGATGTCATCCTGGATGCCATCTTCGGGTTTTCATTCAAGGGACCCGTTCGTGCCCCTTTCGATGAGGTCTTGCCACTCATCTCCTGCTTGAAAAAGCCTATAGTTTCCGTTGACGTACCCAGTGGATGGGATGTCGAAAAAGGGAACGAGGCAGGGGTGGGCATTATGCCTGATGTGTTACTCAGCTTGACTGCGCCAAAGGAAGGTGTGCGGTTTTTCAAGGGAAGACATTTCCTCGGAGGGAGGTTCGTCCCAAAGTAAGCCTTCAGTTCTATTTGTCTCCTGGCTGGGAAGCTGACACCAATTATAGAGCCGTGGAGGAAAAGTTTCAGCTCAACCTACCTGAGTACCCCGGATATGAACAGATTGTCGAGTTTCCTCGAGAGCAAACACCTCAGCGGCTTTGAGACTCTATTTATCATTCTTATATTATAAACCTCTAATAGATCATTAACTGCCTCTAGCATTACCATCACAAAAGATATTTGACGCAGAGGCTCAAGCCCTGCGTTCCTGTCCCCGGGCTGCAATATGCACCGGAGGGTTTTTTTTCTCTTCCTGGTCTGAGGGTCTACTAGTACGAGGGCGAAGTTCGGAGAGATCCTCCATGTAGTGTAAATTTCACTTGGCAACCGCGTGCATTAATGTTCAGGCTCGTGGATTCCGCGGACACCTTGACCGGAATTTGATGCTACTTGCCACCTGCGGCGGCAGACACCTTGCTTGACGCACTGCGCGGCCACTGACTTACTATGAAATCAAATAGTAGTTCATTGGATGTATTGTCGTGTCAACGCGAGCCAAAAAAAACATCTAAGTACGACGAAGTATGCCACGTTGTTTACTAAGGTAATATTCCTGGACCCGTGGGACAGGTTTTGCAAGTCGAGTTTTGTGGGAACGACTTGAAGTCCGGTTAGCCTGAGGTGCTGAAGCGAGTGTTTTGCTGCCATTTGAGCACCCTCGAGGCTCCTTACCCTTTCCTGCAATCTATTTTCTGTCATTGCTATGGCGCGTATTGTGGACATTGACTCTGCAGGGTGACATCCTGACGCTTGTGGACGGTATTCGACCTTTGTATGACGGACGTTGCCCTTCCTTCTGACACCAAAATTGATGGTGCTTGTCATGTGTTGCCGATCGCCATCAACGACATGACCCAGTAGTAAGTACTCCGTAATGTACTCAAATTGCAAACACATTTTTTCATCAGGTTCAGTTCACGGTTTACACTACTCACCCGACAGCCAAGACACGGGCAAGACGACAAGCGACACGACGAGTGCACGGACCAAACTGGGGTGACATGACACAGCCCGCTGATCACTTATAGTCGCTGGCACCAATTCACGTAGTCTCTCGACGCGGTCTGTCTTCCAACCACCACCACAAAAGCAAGTGCACTCATGTTCTCCGTTCTTCACTTCTTACTCGGTACAATCTACCTGATCTTTGATGTCTGGCATATTGTTCATTTCACTTGCAGCTGAAACCCGGGCGCGTGCCTTGATTCTTCCTCGTTGCAGATGTGTCCGTTCTCGACCTCACACCTCTCGAATATCGTACATGACCCGTAGACGATCTCCCTCGTGCACACACCTTACACACCTTACCAGCGACATACGAACTAATTAGCAACCTCGGTGAGGCCAAAACAAAAAGACAACTATGCGCGTTTCGTCGCCGCTTTCTACAGGTCTGTGACTCCCTCCACCGCTGCGTTTCCTTATCTTGTCTGACGACTATTGTATTCTCGCTCGCTCCGCGCCTACAAACATCTCATTTGTCCACCCTGCCTTGCAGTTACATGCCGTATCTTAGTTGTACATGAAATCGTATCCCTAGCGCGATTTGTTGCTAAATTAACAGAGGGTTTACATCAAATGCAGGGCCAGGGATTGCCCGGAGGGTTTTTGCTATGTACTTACACTGCTTGATTAGGCGCAGTTGTGGCACGGGTCATGCCGAAAGGGTTATCATTTTGGGGCCTAAGTTAGCCTGCCCCACATCCTACTGCCCAGTGGTTCCAGGCCTGAAACTCGAATTCGATTCCTCCTGCTCGCCGCAGATCTAACGTCGATAACATTTATACGTCTCAATGAACTTTCGGCATCGTTTGTATCCTCGTGCCAGTGAACCTTCCCCGAAGATCCTAGAGGCAAACGATCTCCAATCGCTCGCCAAGTACATGAAATCCGACAACTGTCAAAATGTATTTCTCATGGTTATTTCATCTCCAACACCCCACATATTCCATGAGACTAATTCAAGACATTTAGTTAGGTGCCGGTAAAGAACTACCTTGTTGACTGGGAACGACTGGCTCAGAACCAGGCAGGTGTCAGTACTTCTGCTGGGATCCCCGATTTCAGATCGCCGGAGACAGGTAGGTAGATTGAACCGTTATCGTGCCACTCACACTCATTGATTCTGGTCGGATAGGATTATACGTGAGCACCTTCTGATGATGACACGGCCCTGCCTGACTCCCCGTTGGTTCAATTCTAATGCTCAATTCAGGCTAACTTGGCTCGGCTAAATTTACCTTATCCAGAGGCAGTGTTTCAAATAGACTTCTTTCGAAGAAATCCAGTGCCCTGTAAGCAAACGGTCTCCCTGCAATTACACGAGATCTCAGCTAACCTTTTATGCGCGTGCTAGTCTATACACTTGCAAAGGAACTTTACCCTGGTCGCTATAGGCCAACCGCGACCCACTCATTCATTAAAGTGTTGCATGCGCATAGTCTTCTCCACACTTGTTTCACACAGAACATCGACACCCTTGAGCGGAGAGCGGGAGTCCCTGCGAAGAAGATCATCGAAGCGCACGGAAGTTTCGCCACTCAACGATGCATCGACTGTAAGCGCTCGTATGATGACGAAAAGATCAAGAAAGCAGTCGTCGATTCTACGATACCGCGGTGCGAGCATTGCAACGGATTGGTCAAACCAGACATCGTGTTCTTTGGGGAGGCGGTAAGTAACTTACCTCCCGATCGAAGTGATTTCCGGTTGACTGGTCCCAGCTCCCACCGCAGTTTCACGTATCGATCCGCTCGCTGCGAAATGCTGACCTGTTAATAGTGATTGGAACATCTTTGACCGTTCACCCGTTTGCGTCTCTAGTGGACTTGGTGCCGGATGACTGTCCTCGTGTTCTGATCAACCTGGAAGAGGTCGGACACTTTGATAGGCAAGGTGACGTCATTTTACTAGGAAAGTGCGATGACGTCGTTCGGGAACTCTGTCGTGAGCTTGGATGGGAGGAAGAGCTCGAGAGAGAATGGGCAGCAACTGCCGACAGTGTAGAGACAGACAAGAAGCCGCCCGCGCCGGAAGCGAAAAAGGTTGGCGAAGAGCTGGAGCGGATCACCAAAGACATCGAGAGACTCGCAATTACCAAAGAGACACGGGGATCTCTGTCTAAAACAGGGGAAGCACAAAGGCAGAAAAAGGGATGGCCGGAGAACAAGGAGGTAGACAGGGAGGTAGAAGGTGTTCCTTCTGTCTCAGAAGGCAAGCTCTGAATGTGGCTTCAGCGGAGTGGATTGAACGAGTAGTCTCGCTCGCTTACTTTACTTAAAGTTACATCATCCGTAGCCATGGCTTTATTGCACCGGTTGTGTTGGAGAAACCTGTGCAGCGAGGCACTGGCAAATAATGCGCATGACAACGCGTGGCGTCTTGAAACGATTCGGTGGCACAAGGACCCTGCAGTCGACACCTGAGTGCCTGCACCCAAATGTAATGTCCGTTGATTGTGGAGCCAGGTGGGTCCGAGTAAGCATGTAATTCCCGATCACAACAAATGGAGCTCCATTGGGGCACGGCATTTGGACGGGTTGTATACTACTTATGTACTAAGTACATACACGTTCTTTTTCTCACTACTCTTTCAAACAGCCAACCGCCGAGTCGGCCGCAAGTCCGACGACACCTTCCCTGCAAGTTGTACATTCCGAACGTCCCCACGGAACCGCGGTAAACATAGATTCGGCCGCGCCTGTCGTCGCAAAGAAGCTCCAATTGGCAGGTCTAAGGCCTGCCAGTGAGGGAGGCTCGACCGGGTCCCGGAACGTTATTCTCTCCGATGAGCCGCAACCGTCGCTCCCTCCAGAAGTGGCCTTCTGGATCTGTGTTGGTCCAGCTCGTTCATCCAAGCGGTCTCGGTCTACCGGTCTCCGTTCTCCAAGGTGTTGATCTGTCCAAACCCTGACGCTTGAAGCCCAACTTAAGCCGATCAAACAGATAGGGAAATGTTGGCATACGATATCGTAAATGCGCAACTACATACTTGCTAGCCAATGGCAAATTTACACAGCGTCGACACCGGAGCCCCTCCCATGCGGTCTTCCTTCCGGACCTGTCAGTCGGAGATTCGAAAACTTTCGATCCTCGCTATAAAACCTCGATGGCCCGCAACGTTACTGGTTTCTCCAGACACGCTATCCAACAGATGGGAGTTTTTGTACGCTTGTACTTACGTCTTTGTTCGTTCAATGCTTCCTTGTCATGTCATTCTATTCGCCTAACTTGTTGCAGGCTGCTCGCCTCCACAGGTAACACACCCTTGAACCCCCTCTCCATCCAAAACCAAGGTATGCGTTTGCCGCCGGTTGCCGGTTGTAGCACTGATCTGCGTATAAGCCCCGAACGGAAGTCCATCATGCGATTCTCATTTAACGCCATTCTTGCCTCCTGCCTCATTCCTGCCCGCTTCAGGGCTGGTGGTAAATCGGAGAAGCACGGTCCAGACATATCCAAGCCCGCCACTCAAACGAAAGAGTCCGAAATTACTGCCAGACTTGCTCGACTCGCACGCGTTCCGGTTTCGGATGTATTCGAGTAAGCTCTACTACGCACTTTCATTTGCCATCTCTTCACGTCCACTCAGACTCGAACCTACGTGGAGCTTCGATGGTTTGTCCGAGGAAACGGCTGCTGAGATCCTCAATGCTCATGGATTGAACACACCGGTTAACGAACGTCCCTTGGCTGCGCTGTCGATTTTATGGACTGCCATCTGGAATCCCTTCAACGTGCTCTTGACGATCCTCGCGGTAATCAACATTGCAACGAATTCCGTGCCAACCTTCGTCGTCATGATAGCTATGGTTGTCGCTTCTACATCTTTGAGGTATTACCGTTGCATAATACTCCGTTAACCGCACTGGGCCTTAACCTCATCATATAGGTACTGGCAAGAAATGAAATCCATGGTTCAAGCACTAAAGCTAATCAAGTCCATTGTTACTCGTGCTCGCGTTGTTCGTCGCGTGAATTCGGTCCCTCAGGAGATTGAGGTCGATCTGAGGCATGTAGTTCCCGGGGATGTGGTCGCTGTTGCCAGTACGTTCTTCTACCTTCGCACGATGTGTCGAATTTGACATGGAATAGGTGGTGATGTATTCCCCGGTGACTGCATCGTCATCTCTGCCGAGGCCTTGGCCGTCACGCAGGCGTCGCTCACGGGAGAGATTTTGCCGATCGACAAGGTCGTTCGTGTTACTGCCGCGGACGAGTCGGAACCATTCCATCTCTTGGATAATCATAATGTCTGCTTGGCCGGCACATCGGTTGCGGCCGGAAATGGTCGCGCGATCGTGGTCTCCACGGGAAAGGACACGTACATGGCTGCCATCGCTGAAGAGCTTAATAGGAAGAGACCGGAAAATACCATTCAGATCGGCATAAGGAAAGTGAGTTATGTCCTTCTAGCTTTCATGGCGGTGAGCACAACACGCTTCTTTATTGGCTACCAACTTTTGCCTACACAATCTTATGTTGCAGGTGATGGCACCCGCTGTGTTTATTGTCCAAGGAGCGGTTAGCAAGGACTGGAAGGGCGCTGTCATGTTTGCAATCGCAATTGCGGTCGGAATTACCCCGGAAATGCTTCCCATGATAGTTGTGAGGATTGGCCTTTTTTTTTCCTGCCAGTCAATCGTTGAGCTATGATTTTCGAAGACTTCCAACTTGGCTTTATCGGCTGTTCGCATAGCCAGGCAGAAGGTCATTGTAAAGCGCTTCGACGCCATCCAAAACTTGGGTGCAGTCAGTGTCTTGTGCTCGGACAAGACAGGCACATTGACTGCTGACCTCGTTCGCGTGGCGAAATCGGTCAACACTAAATGCGAACCGACGGACCTTCCGATTCAGTTGTCCTTCATCAACTCCTTCCTTCAAACCGGCTCTCGCAGTCCTATCGACCGTGCCATCCTGGATTACGTCGGCGAAAGAGAGAAGAGTTTCGTTGGTGATGCTCAGCTGGATGGCTGGTCTAAACTTGGAGAAGTTCCATTCGACTCTACGCGTCGCATGCTCTCGATCCTCGCACGTTGTCCCACTACAGGGGAGGCAGAAGCATTTTTCATAACAAAAGGTGCCGTAGAGGAGGTGCTAGAGCGATGCGTTTCCGTCTTGAAGGACGAGGAACTTTCGAAGCCGATGGGGAATATCGGATTTGACTCATCTTCGTCCGACCCCTTGACGGAAGGTGATCGCTCTGAAATCCTTGGCTCGGCTAAGCGAATGAATGAGGACGGGCTTCGATTGATCGCCATCGCCTGTCGCAGGGCATCTGTCAAAATTGATATGACCATCTCTGCCGAAGACGAGGAGGACCTAATTTTCGTTGGTTTTGTCACCTTATTGGATCCGCTGAAACCAGACGCTGCTGAAGCGATCCAAAAACTCGGGAGCCTCCACGTTCAGGTACTGTAACCCATTGATTTAGTTCTATTGTAACTGATTAGATTCTTCCAGGTACGAATTCTTACTGGAGATGTTCCAGCAGTAGCTGCCAAGGTGGCTCGTGACCTTGGCCTTTTCAATCCGCTTAACCTGACGAAGACGACTGGCACATGGTCCCCGAATGATGAAGAAGCAGCTTCCGATGCATCACTCAAACATATCAATGAATCGAGTTTGATTGTCACCGGACCTCAGCTGGCCGAACTTGCTAAGGACCGCGAACTTTTGAAGGAGACGGTGGAGCGTGCTATTATCTTTGCGAAGTTGTCGCCTTACCAGAAGCTCGAAGTGGTGAAGGCTCTAAGAGCCAGTGGCGGCGGCCGTGCTGTGGCATTCCTGGGAGATGGAGTCAACGATGCTTTAGCTCTTCGCGGTGCTGATGTCGGGATATCCGTTGATTCGGGAACCGAGATATCCAAAGAGGCAGCGGATGTCATTTTACTAGAGAAGAGCCTGGGCGTTGTTGCGCGAGGTGTAGTCGAGGGCAGGATCACGTACGTTTCTGACTTAGCGATCCAACCATGGACTCACGCCAGTCAAAGTCTTCTGAACACTGTCAAGTACATTAAAATGGCGTGTTCATCTAACTTCGGGAATGTCTTCTCAGTTTTGGGTACGTTGCATAATCTCATTGATGATCTGAACGTGATGCATTGTACCCGTAGTTGCCTCTGCTTGGTTGCCTTACCAACCGATGTTGCCATTGCAATTATTGGTTCAAAATTTGCTCTATGACTTTTCTCAGGCCTCGATTCCGTGGTTGGTGTTCTATCCTCCTTCCCCCGGATAGCATGCTTATCCATGACAGGGATAACGTTGACCCTGAGTATCTCGAACGCCCTAAGACATGGAGTGCTTGGTCCATCGTGAGGTTCATGGTGTGTCTAGGTCCTTTCTCCAGCCCGTTCGACATTACCACATTCTCTATCAACTGGTAAGGATTGGTTCACTTTAGCCATTTCCATGTTTGCCTGACTCTATCCAAGGTTCCACTACAAGATCCGCACCTTGGATTCTCCTTTGGTCCCACTCGCGCAGACCAACTGGTTTTTAGAAGGTTCCCTAACGCAGGTGTGAGATTTAGCATGCATCGCGTGACGTTTTCTAATGATCCCTGGAAAGCTCTTCATCATTCAATTTCTTCGAACCCACAAGATTCCTTTTGTGCAGTCGCGAGCCTCCTTGCCTGTGGTTCTCGTTACTTTTGGGATGGCTTGCGTGTCGATGGCCATACCGTATATTCCCAAGCTCAATTCAGCCCTGCAGATGAGGCCTCCTGAACCAATGTTCTACACCTATTTGCTTGGTACGATTGCTGGATACGCCCTGGTGGTTCACGTTGTCAAGACTATCTATATGTGGGTTTTCAGGGGCGAATGGCTTTGATGTACGAGAGTAAACAACACGATTGGATGTCTAGTCTTGGATCCTGGCAAATTCGTTGCCGAGGAATTTTTTGAATGAATTTATATGTTTTCTACGGACCGTATGTCTAGTTTGAACCCATGGACAAGTTACCTACTACCGCCTCAATGAGAAACGGAGATTGCCATCCTGGTTGCTTTTTCTCAGCCAAATTTGCTTTCATAATTTTCACTACGGACTGAAGCATATGTCAAGGTCCTCCGCACTAGGGCAGAAACGGGCTGTTCAGCCAAGTATCCAACTCGGAACACCGTATCAGGCTAAGGCTCGAGGCTCGAGGCAAGGTGGACGAGGGAGAAATGATGTCTTCAACGATCATTATGATCGTCGTATGGAACACATCGCGTCCGTGAGCCGAAGTAGTGGTCTTGAGAAAGATGGTGGTTTGTGAGTGCATTGACACAGCGATTTCCGAGGTTCACGAGGACGCTGAGCTACTTCCATTGGGCCAGGTTGAAGGAATCAGTTGTGCAGGAAGAGTTTAGGACCTTCATTGACAAGAAAGTGCGTTGTATAACGGTTTTCTCGTGAAATTCTGGCTCGAGTGTGACATCCTTGGACGAATAGCTCAAAAATTTCTGGGATTTATACGGGCTTAGTTCTCCTACCCAGCCCGCGCTCGGTTCGTCAAGCACGGTCCTACAAAAACAAAAGAAAGACAACCAGGAGAACATCCTGATCCTATTTCGTGAGTATGATTGAGAACTTTAGATTCGTCAGGTCGATGCAATAATTCAGTGCTCTGCGCATACAGGTAAACTACGCGAGGGCCTGTTCGCGTCTGATCGGAAAGATGCCTTTGCGCTAGAAGGTGAGTCGGTGAGTTCTAATAGTTACGCCCTAATGTCTCCATCAACCCAGTTTACGAGACTTCACTCTACTTGTCGGTCGTCTTCGACTCGCCAGTCCAAACTACCTCGATTTTGTCTCGCCTTGTGCCATCTATCTACTCAACAACCCTAGCACCGCAGCCATTTCGTCTCGCCACCGTCCTAGTCCTGCTCCTCCACCAGCTCGTCATCTCCTTTCCCTCCCAACAAATCTATTTGGAGCAGATAGGACGCCTCGTCCCTGACTTACTGGAACGACCGTCCGCAACGTATTTATGGATCTCGGCGTTAGCTCGAAGCTTGCGCACGTCAAACTTTGTGCATTTCGAGAAGTTATCGTACCCAGACGCATTCAAGCACCTGCTCCCCCTGCCACCGCCGATCTCATCCTCGAATGTTAAAGCTCCAACAATACTCTATGATTTGCCTCGACGTGCTGTACACGCGTTAGTTTCCCGGCTCCGAGTTAAAGCACGTGATACTGCCTGGAGAGTTTTCCGAAACGCGTATCGGGAGCTCTCGTCGGCTGATGAGACACGAGTGTGGCTGGGAAAAGGACTCTTTTTTGACAGTTTTGGCTGCGAGGCAACTGTTGTGCGATTCGATGAATGGGTACAAGAGAGGTGTCAAGAAGGACAGCTTCGGCCGAAGGAAGGGGTCGAAGGCAGGTGGATGGTTTGCAAGGCGAAGTAGTACTGACATGGCGATGGACCTTGACGCTGACCTTGCGGACGGGGTTTTCGTGTGGAACTTCCAGCATTCTAGTCGGACTCACTTGCAGGCCTGACACTTGTCGAGCAAGTTTTATTAGTCACTCGACGAACTCTAGTTCTGTTGTACTGTCAGCGGTAGTGGTCAACTTTCGATCATATTACATATGGCAGGCCAGCACTGACAATCGAGGAATTCGTCAACCAACTTGGACTCGGCATGTTCCTGAACCCCAAACCTCATCATCTCCCGACATGCACCTCGTCAAAACCTGAAGCTCGCTGAATGGTCCACTGTCTTTGGCTTACATTGACGCACATCCGGATCTCTCCCAGAAGTTTAGCGTAAACAATTGTATCAGTGGCCTCACTGTCTATCGCCGTCAAAGTCGCACATACCCAGACCATCCGAGGACAGTCCGAGTCACAGCGAGCATGGCACTTGCTCTTAACTGGCATAGTTGGGTCAGGCCAACACTGATGCGCATGATGCAGCCCATCCCAGCCTAGGAGACCCTGGCAACACTCACAGCCTGCAGGTACGTTTCACCGACTGCTTTATGCCTTAACCAACAAAATAATTCGATTGAAAATAGACACCTCGACATCCGCCGCGCGATACAAAACTTCCTTGTGACTAGTACCATGTACAGCGCGCTCGAAACTGGGAGTTCAATCTGGACATCGATACCAAACTCACGCTATGAACGGCGCGCGACATGCCAACTCTCCCTCCCTATGTAGGAAGGTGGGAACTCCCCAGCCCAGGCACCATCCTAGGATGTGACACACTTACCCCACAACACATGGATGACGACGAGTCAAATCGAACTGAACTCGGCCACAAAAGAATCCAGCGAGGACTGATCTCCGAATCTGCCCACCTCACGTGGACTATCTGATGTGGAAGAGTCATTGACCTCCGAGTCTCATCGCTGTAGGCTTGCCCATTTCAGCCGTACCTTTTACGGCCTGTTTAAAAGAACACAAGACAATATGCATAACTTGTACGTCCCCTCACCAACTGAGAACCTGCAATTTTTTCGCTTTTTCATGTTCGACTCTCGGTCCACGCTGCCACTCTCCTTCAACGCGGATGCCATGAACTGTCTCTTAACAGCTCTGCCTGATTTGAAAGTTTGCAAGCATTCACATCGTCCTCGATGTTTATTTACTCCATCTTCCGAACTCGGCAGAATCGTTCTTTAAAATGGATTCACCAAAGAGTGGATTCAGCACAAGAGCTCACTATCACTCTACCACAAGTACGCTTTCCGCGAGACCATGCCACCACTGTTCGGGCGCTTGAAGGTATTTATAGTTGGCGGTAAGCATATTTTCTGCCGGGGCAAACTTCTTAGTGATACTGTGTCAAAGACCCGAGATCTAGAAGAAGCCGATTCTCAACCGCCGAATCCTTAAGGTTCCAGCAGTCGGTTTATAGGTTCTTGCTTCTCGCCGCGGCACACGGGCCAGAGGCGCTCTCAGAGGAAAGACTCAGTGACAGCGGTCTGCAGCAGAGACATTCAACGACCCCAAAGCAAATAGCCATTTTATCCGGTCTGGAAGAAAACGAACTCTTGGGTGTCGAAGGGGTGTCAAAGAGGTACATGGCTTTCTGTCGGATCTCGCTAGATGGGCAATATTCAAGTATACTGCACGGTCGACGTGTAAGTAATTTCCATTCTGTGATCTCGGACGCCTCCTCGACTGAAGTTCACGTTCAGCATTGGATGATATTATCTCGTCTGGAGTAGGCCAGCGGTCATATTGGATGCCTTCAAGGGGAAATGGCCGTCCTTTCGTTACGTTGATTCGCAATGGTACGGCGCGTGGCGAGCCATGACCCATGCGTTTTTCACATCAAAAATTGCATCCACCACCGAAAGCGAGCCGCCGACCACTAGGCAGCGCTTTGTACTCGACGACTACTTCTCGAAAACCATTGTTTGTGCGCTCATCAGTCCGCTTACTATATAGTGAATTTGTTTGATCGAGCTAATACTTTCTAAAGGTAACTGATGCGAAAAATCTCACTCCCCTGTGACATGTTCGTTATGGAGCTAGTCGACTCTTCGGAAACTCATTTGTTCATAATGACTGTTCACTTTTGTAGACTGGGAATATATGATACTGGCTATCTCTCCTTCGCGGCTGGCGAGTTTCTTGCCATTCGGGAAGGGGAGACCACTTGAATTACTCATCTATTTCACTAATGCGGTTGAGTCGATTCCATATTTACAGTTCATCGGCGAGATGTTTATGTAATGTCCGTTCAGAGCGGTACAGGGATTGGAAGGACGAATGGCTGTGTACTCACTGCATGGTCAAGTTGCTGTCGGACAACATCCAGACCTGGTTCGACGTCAGGAATGCGGATGTAGATGCGAAAGCAATCCGTCTGTGACCCGCGT
The DNA here is from genome assembly GCA_038090115.1 of Strobilomyces echinocephalus. Taxonomy (NCBI): domain Eukaryota; kingdom Fungi; phylum Basidiomycota; class Agaricomycetes; order Boletales; family Boletaceae; genus Strobilomyces; species Strobilomyces echinocephalus. Next base: position 65,685 of record JBBPMC010000015.1, on the reverse strand, counting down.
GTTATGTAGGCCAACCGGGTTTCATTTGCGATCCATAGTTTTGGAAGAGCAGCATCAGCTGCATTCGGTCTTTGGACTTCGATGACGGTACAGTTCTCGACGCATACCTTCTGACGATTCTCCGTCCATCGTAAGGGGTTGTAATAATATATCTGCGCTCGCTGTTGGTCTCCCATATGTAATATGATTAGTGATCAACTGATAGCACGTCCTTGACCCATCTAACTGGCATGCAACAATTGAAATCCGCAGGAATATGACCGCGACTGCTCAACTTAAAGGATGAACGCGCCATGGTGAGCAAGTCAGTGGATAGTGACTTTGCTCATAATGTCCGTCAGCGCGTTAACAGACCCTTCTAGCTTCCGAGCTTCCTCGGATGGTACTTGTTCTTCTGCATTATTGGCTGCGACCTTGTCTTCTTCCGTTTCCTCTACCTTTTCCTCCGCTTCTTCTGCTTCCTCCCCCTCCTCCTCGTAAGCAAAAAAAGTTCCACTGCGCTGCTCGATGATTCGTCGGATGGCATCAATATCGTCTTCCGAGTCTTCATCAATATCGTTCCATTGCAATTCCAGCCTCCTCAGCTTGGGTAACGAAGCCAGAGAATCCGCAAACAACTTGAATGTCGCTGCATTAAGATTGTTATTCTGGAGCACCAGAGTCACCAGGTTCTGGTTTGATCCCTCCACAAGCTTCGCCAGCGGCAGCGGGACTTCATCATCGCCTTCCTCCGACAATACACAATCCGAGAATATAAGAGTTTCTAAGGCTGGTAGCTTAGGCAAAGCATGCGCCCATGCACCGACTGCTGCCTTGGATCCGTCCTTGATGAATGTGTTGTCCTGAAGATCGAGGTATCGTAGATTGGGACATTTGGATAAACCTTCAGCGAGTGCCTGCATCCCATCAGTCCAAATGGCATTCTGCGGAAGCCTGACCTCCACCAGCGTCCCATGCTCAGCGAAAGCGGTCGCCCACGCTGGTGCAGATCCGTTTTCAAGCCTGTTCCTGCCACAAATGACCGTCTTCAAGTTTGAAGTCACGCCTTTATCCTTGCTCAGCTCTGCAGACTTCTTCAGCCAGTTCGCGATCAGGAGCCCTGCCTCGGGTCCTAGGCCATTGTTATTGAGCCGGAGGGTCTCGAAACGGTTGTTTTCGAGGAGGTTGCGCAGCGGTTCGACAGAGCGAACGCCGAAAGCATTGTCGCTGAGATTTATCTCGACCAGTGTTGACTTGGGTTCAACGGCATCACATAAGGCCTTGAGTGCATCCGGGATCTCGGAGATGAGACGACCAGTGAAGATATCGGCGAAGTCTGCGACCTAATAATCATGATCAGGGACCAGAATAAATGGAAGGCCGAGAGAAAAAGAAGACCTTCATGTTCTGCGTCTTTTCCAGAAACTTTGCGAATTCCCGCGCGGCCTCGATGCCGATGGTATTGCCTCCCAGATGGACCTCTTCGATCAACGTGGGGTCAAACCCTTCAAGGAGTGGCGCAGCATCGGCTGCCGTGTCGAGTTTTAGACATTGGCCTCTGATGTCTAGAATCTTGGAATCTTTGGCCATCCTTGCAAGATTGATGGACGACGAGTTCAACAACTTCGATCAGGACAAATGAGGCAATAACGGTAGCGAAATTGTAGTCACGTGCAGCTTGAATTTTTCGATCTGAGCTGCGAGAGGTCTTCCGAAACATAGATCGGTCATGTCACATCATACTGTGCTCAACAATCCTCTTGCGATCGATCTACCAAAACAGACACGAGCATTGCTCGCGATCTTGCCTCCAGGCTCCGCTTACTCAACTCAGCTATCACTCGCGTCATCGTCTAAGGTCCTGCTTTCGACGCTATCGCGACTGCTTGCAGTTCCCTCTCTCACCGTGCCAATATCAGACCTTTTTCGACCATTGTTAGTTGACCTTTGCGCGAGGTGGCTGAGTGACCTCGAGGACCTCGAGGGGCGGTTCATTGCGCTCTGCGCGTTAATAGAAAACCACGAGGAACTCTTTCCGTGAGTTCTCTTCGGCAAAGCTCTGCCTTCTAAACCCTCAAAATTTTCTCAGACTTTTGTCTGCATTCTTGCGTCGGCCATGCTTCTCGCAAGGGCCGTTGGGTTTCGTAGAAGAAAGTTCATCAGTTGCCATGCTAGACGCAATACGTCTGCACCACCTCCTTCTTGCTTACTATCGCTTGCTTCGAGCCAATCGGCTACTTCCTAGTGACTTCCAATGGCCCGTATCTCATTTATCGACGCTTTTCACTACACCACACCCCGATGCTGCAGTCAAGTACTTGGCGGTCCGATGCTATTCGTTACATACAGGCATGGCGGAGGTCGAGCGCGTTCAGTTAGAGTCACAGGTTCTTGGCGAGCCCGGGGTGGTTGATTGTCCGCTCTCATATGGTTGCAGTGTTGATGGGACTCGGGCCATCGTCGATGGATGGTTAATACCTACGCTGGAACTCGAGCGACTCCATCAAACCCGCAATTCTGTCGCTGCCGGCTCTGACTTTTATTCTCTTGGAGGGGGCGGAGTTCAACACTTGACCGATGATGATCTATCGTAAGGTTTTCTATCCTCGGGTGCTCTTATTTTACTCATGTGTTTGCCAGCCCATGGACGGTCAATGTACATGGTATACTTTTGCTCAAATCTTCGCCTTCCCACTCTTGCTCTGTAGAGGTCGTCCCAACATCATCAGCAGTCGAAGCACTGCGGCAGCTTGCGATTTTTACCTCGCTCCATTTACCCATTCTAATCACTTCCCCTCCCTCGTCAGGAAAGTCACTCTTCCTATCGCAGCTTGCTTCTGTGCTTTATCCCGAGGCAAACGACCAGATCGTCACTGTTCATCTTGCCGACACCTCACTTGATCCTCGTTCATTACTCGGTTCTTATGTTTCGTCTTCGACACAACTAGGAACATTCGAGTGGAAAGATGGCGTGCTTGTTCGTGCTATGATGGAAGGGAAGTGGTTGGTTTTCAAGGATATCGATCGCGCAAGTATGGAGGTATTAGGACTTATCAAGCCCCTTGCCGAGTCTCTGTCCCCGGGCACGTGGATTGGCAGTCGCGCGAATATAGACGTTCCAAACAGGGGTAGGGTGAGGGCCTCCGAGCGCTTCGCTATCTTTGCGACACGTTCAGTGGTCCCATCGACAAGCGGAAACTTTCCTGGTCCTATCTTCTATGGGGCACACAAATTCCACGAACTAACAATCGGCGCGCCATCCTCAGACGAAGTCAGGATGATCATTGAAACGCGGTTCCCTCGCTTTGGGAAACCGCTTGCGCGAGCGATCATACAAGTCTGGACCGATATTCAGAGACTAGGCACAGCAGCTTTGAGTAGACCCGTCGGTTTGAGGGAATTAGAAAAGTACTGCCGGCGGGTGGAATCGCTCACTCCATCGTCCTACAGTTCCACTGTTGTGGGAATCTCCCATCACGACGTCATTCCTATCGCCACGCTCTTTCCAAACCTCGCTTTTCGAGAGGCCCTTTTCCTCGAAGCCAGGGATGTCTTCTTTGGTGCAGGCGTGCTCACAGGCGCAGCTCGGACACACTCGGATCGCGTTGCTACTCTTGTTGGTGATCACATTGGCCTGGACCTCGAACGGCGTCGGTGGGTGCTCAGTGAGCGAGTCCCCGCATTCGAGGAAGAGAGAGATAGGAATGGTGATACCGTCGCCGTCCGAGTTGGTCGCGTACGTCTCTCCGCTCGACTTCCCAAACCGATGTGTCTCATTGCGCCAATCCGACCCTTCGCGATGCACAAACCTGCAATGTGCCTCCTTTCACGAATTGCCGCCGCATTATCCCTTTGTGAACCTGTCCTCTTGACTGGAGAGACTGGCACTGGAAAAACCAGTGCCATAACTCATCTCGCCTCCTTGTTGCGCCGTCCCCTGGTCTCGCTCAATCTCTCCCATCAAACAGAATCCTCAGACCTACTTGGTGGCTTCAAGCCAGTTGATGCTCGTGTCCCTGCTTCAAAGCTTTACTCTGAGTTTTTGGGGCTTTTCGGAAGTACTTTCAGCCGGAAGAAGAATATTAAGTTTGAGGAGTCCGTCAGGAAAGCAGTCCAGGAGGGCAAATGGAGGAGAGCAGTGCTTCTTTGGCGAGAGTCCGTGCGGCTCGCCAAAGAGCGTTTCGAGTCAAAATTCAATGAAGACGCTCAGTGGGTCGTGCGTTCATCGACATCGATTTATAGTAATTCACTACAGGGACCCTTCTCTAACCTCCACGCTGGTGGATGGACCGAGGAAGCGAAGAAAACTCGATCAAACACTGCTTCGACAGTCTGCAGAAGCTTGGGACAAGTTTCAACGTGACGTTGACGAATTCGACATGCAACATGCTCAGGGACAAGGGAAATTCGCATTCGACTTTGTGGAGGGTCCACTGGTGAAGGCGCTCCGCTCCGGCGATTGGTGGGTTTGTCGATGTTGGTTATCCAACCGGCTGAGATCTCATTTATGAACAGGATCCTTCTCGACGAAATTAACTTAGCCAGCCCAGAAACGCTCGAATGCATCACCGGGCTTCTTAGTAGCCCAACGGCATCCATTTCGTTGACGGAGAATGGTTCCCTGGAAACAATTCCCCGTCATCCTGACTTTCGCCTCTTTGCTTGCATGAATCCCGCGACGGACGTCGGGAAAAAAGACCTCCCTCCCAATATCAGAGCACGTTTTACCGAGATCGACGTCCCACCTCCGGATGGTCACCGTGAAACCCTTCTCAGTATCATTCACCAGTATATTGGCCACTGCGCAGTTGGAGACAAAGCTGCAATCATGAATGTCGCTGACTTTTATGCTGCTCTCAAACAACTGGCAGAAGATCGCCAATTGGCTGATGGATCAAATCATCGCCCTCACTACAGCATGCGCACTCTTGCACGTGCCCTTACTTTTGCGGCTGACATATCTCCAATGTACGGCTTGAGACGAGCGCTATGGGAAAGTTGTCTTATGGCATTCACCATGGTGCTTGATGGACCCAGTGCAGATGCTGCCGCAGGTCTTGCGCACAAACACATCCTCTCCGGCGTCCGTAATCCCAAGTCTTTGTTAGCGAAGGAGCCTTCCCATCCTGCTTCTCGCTCTGCAGATGAGTTCGTGAAGTTTGGTCCGTTTTACTTGGAGAAGGGTCCGCTTGACGTCGATCTGATGGAGGATTACATCATGACCCCCTCCGTCGAAAAGAAGCTGATTGACCTCGCTCGCATTGTTCTCACCCGTCGTTTCCCGGTGCTTATTGAAGGCCCGACATCTAGCGGGAAGACCAGTGCGGTTGAGTACCTCGCTCGCCGAACCGGTCATCAATTCATCCGTATCAATAACCACGAGCATACCGATATTCAAGAGTATATCGGATCCTATATCTCCGACCCGAACACTGGGAAGTTAGTTTTCAAAGACGGTCTGCTTGTCCACGCACTTAGGCAGGGTCACTGGATCGTGTTAGACGAGTTGAACTTTGCACCAACCGACGTCCTTGAAGCCCTGAATCGACTGCTAGATGACAATCGCGAGCTGGTTATTCCGGAAACTCAAGAAGTTGTCCAGCCCCATCGTCACTTCATGCTCTTCGCTACTCAAAACCCGCCAGGCTTGTATGGCGGTCGCAAAATATTGTCGCGTGCCTTCCGTAACCGCTTCCTCGAAGTTCACTTCCAAGATGTCCCACAGGCAGAGCTGGAATCCATCCTGTGCCAACGATGTCGAATTGCTCCCTCCTATGGGCAAAAAATTGTCAGTGTCTTCCAAGAACTGCAGAAACGCCGCCAGACTGGGCGCGTTTTCGAAAGTAAACAAGGCTTTGCCACCCTTCGAGACCTGTTCAGGTGGGCGGGAAGAGATGCCGTAGGCTATCAGGAACTCGCCGAAAACGGCTACATGCTTCTCGCAGAACGCGCTCGGCGTGTCGAAGACAAACTTGTCGTCAAAGAAGTCATCGAGGCTGTCATGAAGGTCCAGATCGACGAAAATTTGCTGTACAATCTACAAGGCAATGACATCGAAGAATACATTGGATGTCCTATACCGTCATCGAGAGACGTTGTCTGGACTCGAACTATGCGACGGTTGTTCGTTTTGGTTTCTCGAGCTTTAAGATTCAATGAACCGGTCTTACTGGTGGGAGAGACTGGTTCTGGAAAGACATCTGTTTGCCAGTCGTATGCCGAAGTCGTATCCAGGCACTTGCATACGTTAAGTTGCCATCAAAATACGGAAACGGCTGACCTGATCGGTGGTTTGCGGCCAGCACGTAATCGCGGAGCAGCCCTTTCGGATGTTCATCGCCATGTACTGTTTCTTCTCTCGTGCGCTGGTATCACCGACGCGCCCTCAGATATCCGGGAGATGTTCGACCAAATCTCCACTCTGTTGGGAACTGATCTCAACCCCTCTCTGGAACTCGCTCTCCGGGAGTCACGGAAGAACCTTCTCTCGTCCGAGTCTCTATTTGAATGGCATGATGGCCCTCTCATTCGAGCTATGCGGGGCGGCGAGGTCTTCCTACTTGATGAGATTTCTCTAGCTGATGACTCTGTCCTTGAAAGGCTTAACAGCGTGTTGGAGCCAGATCGGACAATTGTGCTCGCCGAACAAGGAGGTACGGACGGTGAATATCCTGCTGTGCGTGCTGCCGATTCTTTCAAACTTCTCGCGACGATGAATCCTGGAGGCGATTACGGGAAGAAAGAACTATCCCCTGCTCTTCGAAATCGGTTCACGGAGATCTGGGTTCCCCCAGTTGACAATTCCTCTGATCTCCGCATGATCGTCGAGAGCTCATGGGCCCATGATGCACTAAGGGAGTTCACTACGCCACTTTTGCAATTTACCGATTGGTTGCGTGACAGAGTTGGCGACCGTTCTGTCTGTACGTTACGAGACATGCTGGTACGCAGCCTTGGAGATAACCCGTCACCTCCTGTTCACGCACCTTTTAGGCATGGGTTGCATTCTTAAATACCGTGTTTGCTCCTGGTGAAGAAAATGCGATATCTAAGAGCGAGATTTTTGTGAGTCACTAGTTCTTTCATTGGTTCCTGAGTTTACTCCTAGTCCAGCATCATGGTGCCCAAATGACCTTTCTGGATGGATTAGGATCCTTTCCGCAGACGTCGACATATTCACTCCAGATGCTGCAGCAAATCAAGGACGACGCTACCTGCATGTTGCACCAACTTGTTCCGTTGGATGCAAGGGATACGTCCTCGCACTCCTATGACCCGTTTACGTTCGTTCAGTTTGGTCCTTTCGTACTCCACAAGGGCCCAGCAATCCCTACAACGTCCACCTTCAACCTGCAAGCGCCGACCGCTTTCGAGAATGCCCTGCGAGTGGTCAGGGCCTGCCAAGTTCCCAAGTCAATCCTTCTCGAAGGGAGCCCTGGCGTTGGGAAAACCTCCCTCATCACTGCCTTAGCGAAGATTGCTGGATACCGTCTGTGTCGCATTAATCTGTCAGATCAGACCGATCTGATAGACTTGTTCGGCTCTGACTTACCCGTGGAGAACGGCGCGCCAGGAGAGTTCGCCTGGAAATCTGCCGAATTCCTGCAAGCTTTGCAAGAGGGTCACTGGGTTCTCCTTGACGAAATGAATCTCGCCCCCCAGGCAGTCCTCGAGGGCTTGAATGCGGTGCTGGACCATCGAGGCACAGTCTTCATACCCGAACTGGGACGCAGCTTCACTCGGCATCCTTCCTTTCGAGTTTTCGCCGCACAAAATCCGTTACATCAAGGTGGTGGCAGGAAGGGACTTCCGAAGTCTTTCCTTGATCGCTTCACGAAAGTCTACGTAGAGGAGCTCACTTCCGACGATATGTTGATTGTCTGTCGGGAGCAGTTCAAGGAATGCGGCGAACACATCCTCAGTGCTATGATTGCGTTTAACGCTCGCCTGACTCGTGAAGTTGTCCGCAAACGGACCTTTGGTCGCGAGGGAAGTCCCTGGGAATTCAATCTGCGTGATATCATCCGGTGGGGCGAACTTTCACGAGCGTCCAATATACCCGCCTGTCCTCGACATTTCTTGCGTGTTGTCTACTTGAGCAGATTCCGGAATTTGCAAGATCGTGCAAATGCCGAAGCCATATTTGATGAGGTGTTCCCGACTACAGATTCATTCGCCATTCCTAATCCACACCCTGTTATCTCAAGTTCGCACCTGCAATTCGGTTATCACAGCGCGAAGAGGCACAATGTGACTTTGCCTCATAGAACCTCTGATGTTTTACAGGTGCACCTTACAGCGGTCGAGGCTATTGGCACATGTCTCTCTCGATCCTGGCTTGTCGTTGTGACTGGCTCCCCCCAAAGTGGTAAAACGAACCTGATAAGAACTCTTGCCAATCTTTCAGGCAATTATCTCGATGAAGTCCACATATCCCGGGCAACCGATACAACAGACATTTTGGGTGGTTTTGAACAAGTCGATTACTTGGCACGAATCGTGATGGTCGCCGAAGAGGCCGTTCAACTTGCAGACATATTTGCCCGGTCTATATGCGGGATCGCTTCCAGACATCTTAGTCGAGCGTTCGTACGGCGCGAACTGACATCTGGTCAAAGAACACCTGCGTCAGTTTTGCAAGCTGTCTGTCAGCTCTTAGCGGAGCTGTCTATGATTGACGCAGACGATCCCTCCCTCAATGAAACTAGGCGAGATCTAGGCTTTAGAGTGCATGACCTGGCTGAAGCTAGGTTGACGAGGGGCTGTTTCGAGTGGATCGACGGCCCACTACTACGGGCAATGAAGAAAGGTCACTGGCTTGTTCTCGACGGCGCCAATATCTGTAATCCTTCTGTTCTCGATCGACTCAATTCCCTCTGTGAGCCGAATGGCAATTTGGTGCTAACTGAGCGAGGCTTCGTCGATGGCAAGGTTCAGATATTGACCCCGCACCCGAACTTCCGTTTACTCATGACTGTGGATCCTCAATATGGCGAACTGTCCAGGGCAATGCGCAATCGGAGCTTGGAAGTCTCATTGCTGACTTCCTTCACTGAAGAGGATCGGTTCCGCATACTCGCGTACTCTCGACTCCCTATTGGCTCGACGGCCACGACGCCTTGTTATGTATCCTATGAACAGGCGCGCCGAGGTATCCTTTCCGCATCGCCATATGTCCCATTCCAGCTTCTGCCATCCATCAGTATCGACCATGATTCAACTTTGTCCGCCTTGGTTGTTCATGCACCAATCATGAGCAAGTTCGGTCCCCAAATGTCACGCGCTCTTGTACACTTCGCTGTCAGATCACTCCCCCCACCCCTCCACTGGGTCTTCAAGCGTTATCTTAAGAATTCATCACCTTACTCGTTCCTGTTTCATTTTCTCGCAGATCCCGAATTCAATGAGGACCTTAAAAGGCTTTCTTTGAGATTGAAAAGTATGTCTCAGATGGTTCCCCGCCCACTCGATAATGTATTGGTTAGTGTTCATATGTCAGCCGGGACTTACATCCGCTCTTGCCAGTTCGATGTACTGAAATTTGCTTTATTATACAGCCAATGGACAATTTTATGGTTTATCCACCGTGCCCATGCCGTGTAGAACGGGGGGAGTTCTGCTCGCACCACACGTTCGAACTTGAAATTCTGCAGCTTTTTGCCGCCCTTGTCCTTGAGGAGGCCGATAATACTCAATCAAATAATTCGCCCAACAATGTCTTGGCCAAATGCTCATCGGATCTGACGAAGGCGCTGCAAGCAGTACTTGGAGAAGTACGAGCAGTCGGTCAGAAGGTATTCGAGCAGTTGCTTTCTGCACCACCTGGCCCTCAATCAGTAAGCCTCTCGTCTCGATGTTCGAGCCATTCTACAACCTCTGCTACAGGATTATACTACATCCACCAACCTTCTCAGCATTTCGAGTAAACTGCGTCAGGTTCTCGCTCGGGAAGAATTCGATTACTCCTATGTTTATGTTTTGTCGAAGCTGATTTCAAAAGCACTCAAGAATGATTCTCCTGTATATCGCTGTCTTTCTCGTGCTTCTACGATTCTTGAGGACACGATCTCTCCTTCGGCTGGTCTTGGATTGGTGGACATGTGGTCGCAGCTGCGAGTGGTCTGGCTCGCGGGGATCACCTTGGTAGACATTAGATTTTTGGCCTGCTTGCCCCCAACAGTTTTAGAACCAGGTAAGCTTGGAGCTCTTTGTTCGAGGAGTCACTAACCTCTTGACTATCTATCTAGTGTCACGTCGAGAGCAATTAGAGATGCTTGCTGTTGCGACACTGCCTACGCACCTCAAGCCGGACAAGACTCAGCCGTTGGCGCATATATCCCGTCAGATTAAAGACGTAAGAATAGATCCACCCGATAGTCTACGATCCTTTGATTGTCTATAGTGGTTATCCAACGTTCCCAAAAATACCGGTCCTCACGGGACGTGCAACCGTCTTTCCCTTCTGGTCGAACTGCAAGTTATCTGTAACCTCAATACGGAAGGCCACAGCGTGAGTCCACACGCATATATAAGTTAGTGAGGTAACGCAACACCACGCAGGCGATTAAACAGATACTCCAGCGGCTTGTCGGGACGGCCATCGAGGAGCCAAACGGGGACCTGCAGCGATTTGCCTCGTATCAACATGTGATATGGAGCTATGATCAGGACTGCTATAGTGCGTCGTGATACCATTGCTATTCGTCTTGTTACTTTAGCATGATTTTTTCTTCAGTATCTCCTAGTATCCTTGCTACAGTGGAGACTGAATGGCTCGAAGCCTTACAATCTCAATGGGTATGTCGCCGAAAGTGGAGCTATATTGCAAAGACTCACGTGTATTCAGGACGTTAGCCCACATATCATATTTTGCCCAACTCACCTCCTGGATGCCCTCGAAAGGAGGTATGAGCGTGTCCTTTGTTTAATATTTGTCTGTCTAACCTTTTTATAGTCAATTTGCTGGCGTTTCGTTGGCATCGCTGGAGCAGCATCGCGAGTGGCTCAAACGCCATATCAAGTTGTCTGTATTACAATGTTTCACGAATACTTCGCGGCTTCAGCAGCTCACTGCATTATTCAATCAAAGCGCGGTTTTAGTAAGTGACGAGGAGGAATTCGCTCGGAAATACAGGTTTATAGTTTTCAAGGTCGCTTCTTGCTTTGCGGCTTCCTTTGACGATGCCACCCTCAATCAGATACGCACGAGTCCACAAAGATACAGCACAGAATGTTCACAGACTCTTCTTTATCTCTTGCAACGTACGGATCATGAACCACTACGAAAGGCCATCCAGCATTTGACTATCGTGTCACAAAACAACGAAGATCCCCTTTTGTCGTCAGAGATCGCGGTTTCTCGTCTCGGGCGATGTTGGATTGCATTGAGCAGGGTCATTCTTGATCTTTTCGTTCCCGATGTGCCTATCGATCCCGCTGCAATGATACGTAACGCGGCAGCATACGCTCACGAACAAGCAGATCTCCTGACACAGCAAATCGCACTCCATGTCGAGCTGGAGCTCAGAACAGCGGCCAATAAAACTAACGATGTCATTGCTTACCTAGAAGCTCGCGCCAAAGATTTACGAAGTACACCCTTCGTCTCGGCGAACGTTCCAACCCGAGACAACCTAGCAAATCTACGTACCTACTGGCTGGAGGTGTCGCAATTCATCAGCCAAGTAATTCAACACTCCAAAGTGGACGACCTGGTGCGTGTTTTGGAAGTAGGAGATCCTTCTGCGTTCGACCGCGAGGTGGTCGTGCAAGACTCTATCTCGAGGTTTCGTCAACGCGTAGAAACCATCTATCCAGAGTTCGACGACATCACATCCGTCCTTCGTTTGGCGTTTGTGGAACTTCAGCTGGGTCTCCATCTCATGCGCCAGGCTTCCCGAAAATCTTCTCTGCAGAAAGATACCGCGGAATTGGCAACTAGTCTGGTCGCATTTCCTTCCACACGCAGTGCAAAGCTGTTACAAACCCTACCTTTTGCCGCCATCAGTATCCCTGCGGCCGAGCTCGTGATATTGAGGATCGCTGCGGTAATGCACTGCGCCCAGTTTCCATCTGCACCTAGGTCGCTCGGGCTTGCTTATGAACAAGCGTACCGTCTCTGGTCGATAGATCGAGCTCGTGACGATAAAAGAGAACAGGATCTTAGCTCTTTGTATCGCACAAACACGCTCACGCATGATGTTTCGACAGAGGCTGAAGCTGAGGAAAGAGAGTTTCTAGAGCTATTTCCCACTTTTGAGGATGCTCTTTATCCTACCGGAGCTTTGGACGAACATGCCAGCAATAAACCGGCCCATCTCTTGAGTCCGGGTCAGCAACATCAAGTGCTCACTCTCCATTTAGAAATCATGGGCAACACGGCCACGAGCAAATTCAATGCTCTGCGACTGACCTCTCTACGGTCCTGGATCAGTACCCACTCATCGTCATTGCCAGATTCGCTCGACAAGCAGTCCATACATCTTCAGCTCTCTCTTCTTCACGGACACCTCAAAGAGATATGCAGTATTTCCAGTTCTTCGGTGCCCTCCAACTTCTACACGGAGGCAAACATCTCGGAAGCCGAGAAAGTATCAAGCGTGATCAAGTCCCTTCGTGTTCAACTTTCTGCCATCCTCCAAGATTGGCCGGATCAAATGGTACTCCAGCACCTCGTTGATCGCTGCGATGTCATATTAGCTTTCGATCTTGCCACTCCTGTTGCCAAGTTTTTGTCCGCCTTAGAGCAACTGCTGATGCAGACACAAGACTGGGAGATGTATGCAAACCGTGACAATAGTCTCAAGGAACATCAGCATGAACTAACCAATCTCATTGTTGAGTGGAGGAGGCTTGAACTGTCATGCTGGCAGAGTTTGCTGGAATCTCAGAGCCAGTCATTCGCTGGCGATGCCGCAGAGTTTTGGTTCCGTTTATATGAAATCTTGGTACGAGGACCGCTGGATGCTGTAGAGGAAGATACCGTTGGTGCCGGCGAGAACCTTCAAGGCTACCTGACACAACTTCCGTCACTACTGGACGAATTCATTCAGTCCAGCTCGCTCGGTCAATTCCAAGTCCGCCTAGACCTTCTCCGAACGTTCGAGGCCTTCGTACACTATATAGCACCTGGCGAATCCCCCACCAATCGGGACGCCCTACTTCGAGTCGCTCGTATCGTCCATTCTTCCTGGCGGTACTTTGAACTTTTCGTCCGCCCACTCACCACCTCGCTGAAAGACCAAAGACAAGCATTGGAGAAGGAAGTTCAGGCGTTCATCAAGCTTGCCAGCTGGAAGGATGTCACTGTCCAAGCCTTGAAACAGAGCGCTCAAAGGACTCACCATCAGCTGTATAAACTCATCCGCAAGTTTCGCGATGTCTTGAAACAACCTGTCATGGACAAAATGAATCCGTTATTCGCTGGAGATGCTGAGGGCCATCATCAAGCAGAGCAAGCTATCTTCCTACCTTCGCTGCCCACTTCATTGTCCATGGACCCTATTCTGGTTTCCACTTCGGCCTCCATACCGTCCCACCTCGTAAATCTCCCACAGACTTTCAGCAAGTTCGATGACTTCATAAGTACCACGATCCGTCAGTTCCTCTCGGCGCACACCGCCGAGGGTGTAGAGCAGTTTTCCGCAGATATCATCTTGACTGCCAGAAACCTTGCGAATCATACCATCCCTCTGGATCTCACAAAAGAAAGGCGGGAGAAATACAAGAAGAACCTACTTCTCCGCAAAAGAAAAGCTTGGAGCGATCTCCTCAAAGAGCTCAAACGTGGTGGTGTGGCCCCCAACGTCAAACCCGAAATTCTTGAAAAACAGCGAGACGAATCCTGGATCCGAAACCAGCCTCTGATGCCCGCGAACAGTGCCATGCTGTCTGTGGAGAAAGCGGAATATTACTTTGACCGGCTACGAGGATGTCTCCCTTCCCTCAGGAAGATACTCTCAGATCACCACCCGGACTTGGGGACTCGCGATCTTTCTCGAGGAATCTCACTGGTTGAATCTGGATACTCTTTAGCGCTCGAGGGTAGATTAAGGTATAGATTGCTCTATCATAATTTGGGGTCTTATACCTACCGGCTTTCATGTCATCTAGATTATCCGAAGCTCTCCCTGGACACATGGCGCTTCGGCGGCAAGTGGACCGGCTCCGGGTTCTATCAGGACACTCTGAAACTGTCTTGATCGACAGATACGACGAAATCGAACCATTTTACAATGCACTAAGTCATTCCGCCCGCGCACTGGAGGAGCTAGCTGAGGGCATAGCTACTTTTGCTGAAATAGAGAAGGGCATTAGTTCAGTCCCCGATCTCATCGGAAGGTGTCGAAACCTTGCTGCCTCAACATCCATGTGGCGGGATAGTGTGTTGAAAGTGCTTCAATCCTGTCGAGTCATCATGCCGACTGTACTTCTTCGAGGTGTGTTTTCAAGAACGGGCTGAGAGAAAGAACGGGCCAATCAAACCATTTCTAGATGAATACGACGACGTTGTGAACGCCGCAAGTTACCTGGGTGATCTTCTACTACAGCTAGATGAAATGTCGACGATCTGTCCTCAACTGACGTACCTCCTCCGACCCACTCGAGAATGGATCTGCGAACAAGGCTGTTTCTCGTTTTCTTGCTTAATTCCGCCAGAACTGGAGATCGATGCTGTGGGGAATGCAGATAATATCGTCGACGCGCTCCTCGTCTCCGTTCAAGCCATGCTTCGCCAGTGCTCCGAGTCGACTCCGCCTCCAGAATCAACTCCAGGATCTGAGGAGACCAGAGATAATTTCATTCGCTTCGGTGTTCGGACGACATCCCTTTTCACGACCCTCCTCGACCTTCCCGCACTGGGAGACCATCTGAACGACGCTAGCACACACCTGTCAACCCTCTCGCACGCGTCACGTCAGGGAGTCTTGAAAAGAATGACACCTTTCTTGTCGCGTTTCTCTGACTTTGCCGACGAGTTGCTCGAAAGTCTCGCGAGATGGACGCGTGCGCTCTTCAAACTGGATTACGTGGTGTGCTCTGTCGTACACACCCTCGGAACTCAAGGGTTCTGCATTCCTCCCGAGACGGAGGAGGGCGAGGCGGCAGGCGACGAAAAAGGGCATGCGACGGAGATCGGGGGAACAGGGTTAGGCGAGGGAACTGGGAACGAAAACGTGAGCAAAGAGATCGAGGACGAGAGTCAAGTGGAAGGGCTCCGAGGCGAAGGCGAGGAAGACGGGGAGGTGCAGAGAGAGAAGGGAAAGGACGAAGAAAACACGATCGAGATGAGCGAAGACTTTGGTGGTGAACTGGAGGATGTACCCGAGACGGAAGAAGGTGACGAGAATGAGGAAGCAGAAGAAGGGGAGGAAGGACCAGACGAGCAGCTAGGGAAGCTGGACAAGTCAGACCCGGCCGCGGTCGACGAAAAGCTGTGGGGGGATGAGGGAGGAGGGGAAGACGAAAAGGGTGAGGACGAACTGGAGAATGACAGGTCGCAGCAGAGTCAACAAAATCATTCGGACGTTGTGGCGAAGGAGAGAAAGAACGCACACGAGAAGGAGGACGGGAAGAATGCAAAGGACGAAAAAGCGGAGGGAGAAGGGGTCGAAGAGGTCGACGCAAGCGACGATAATCCCCAGGAGGAGTTGGAACCCCCGAATGCCTCTGGTGCCCCGATGGACGAGCGCATTCCAGATGCCGATACACTTAACCTCCCTGACGACATGCGCCTTGACGAAGCTCCAGAGAGACAGGACAATCACGAAGACGGCTCTGGGATGGAAGACATCAGCGACGAGGAGCGCATAGCGGATGATCAGATGGACG
The DNA here is from genome assembly GCA_038090115.1 of Strobilomyces echinocephalus. Classification (NCBI taxonomy): domain Eukaryota; kingdom Fungi; phylum Basidiomycota; class Agaricomycetes; order Boletales; family Boletaceae; genus Strobilomyces; species Strobilomyces echinocephalus. The sequence goes on along the minus strand of JBBPMC010000015.1, from coordinate 49,875 downwards.
AGGATGGCAACGACACGGGACAGGAGAGCGACCACGCCGCCGAAGACGAGACAATGGATACCGAACAGCGGCCACCACGAGCAGTCGACGAAAGCAACATGGATGAGAAAGAGGATGACCCGGACGAAGAAAGCCAAAATAAGGCCGTTGCTCAACCCGATGTCACTACTGGTGATGGTGATACCGGGATGTCCGAGAACGAGCCGCAACCCAAGGACAGTGCTCAGGATGGGCAACGAGGTTCTGCTTTCGCCCGGGTTGAAGTGGACATTAATGGGGGCGAGAGCTCTGGACAACCGGAGCCCAGAGAACAGTACGTCGCCAATCCTGCTACTTTGGCCATATGATCATTACACTCGTTCCAGGTCCGGTGACGCAATTGAGAGCCAGCCTCGCCCTATACCATCACCACCAACCTCCGATAGCCAATCTCAACTTCGACCCCGAGACCCCAGCTCCACTGCTGAAGGCACGCAGTATGGTCCCGCATATGCACATCAACCACCCCCTGCAGAGTCCCCTGACCCGCTGCGAAGCCTAGGTGATGCTCTCAAAGAAGTCCAGCAACGCTTCGATGAAATATTTGGACCCACTGACCAACAGCAGCCTCTACCAGTTCCGCGGCAGGGAGACGCTGAGCAGGTCGAATATACTCACCAGGAAGATGCACCGGAGGGCGACAACATACAGGCGCTTGGTCCTGCGGGCGAGGAGCAGGTCGCCAAGCTGAGGGAACTCAAGCTGGTCGATGACACAAACGACGAGGCCGACGTCCATGCCATGGACGTCAACGACTTCGACTCTTCAGAGAGAATACAAGAACTGAAGGAGGCGAAGGACGTTGCGATGGAGAATTTGGAGGCGGATAAAACGGCTAAGCGTCCCGCTGTCGACGCCGAGGACGCTATTGTACACACGGAACGAGGAAGCGGCGGCATGGCTCAGTCCAATTCTCTTGATCCCTCTGGCCCAAAAGCTGAGGACGACGAGGAACCAGAACCACAAACACCTTCTCCAGAGGTCGTACTCGGTGCCTTGGCGAATCACGCTGCAAACCCCACCCCCTCCTCCGCTTCGCATCTTTGGACCATCTATACGACGATGACTGCATCGCTCGCTCTCGCTCTTTGCGAATCCCTCCGTCTGATCCTAGCCCCGACCCTCGCAACGCGCCTGAGAGGCGACTTTCGGACCGGCAAACGACTCAACATGCGGCGGGTGGTGGCATGGGTCGCAAGCGAGTACACCAAAGACCGCATCTGGATGCGCCGAGTGAAACCTAGCAGACGCGAGTACCAAGTCCTCCTCGCAGTCGACGACTCAGCGTCCATGCGCAACGGCAGCGGGGGCGCCGTACACCTCGCGTACCAGACCCTCGCGCTCGTCGTGCAGGCCCTCGGCAAGCTCGAGGTCGGCGAGGTCGGCGTGGCGCGGTTCGGCGAGGGGTGGGAGCTCGTGCGCGGGTTCGGCGCGGACGCGACCGGCGCCGGCGCGAATGACTGGGGTACCTCGCCGACCGAGGGCGGGCGGGTTCTCAACGCGTTCACGTTCTCTCAGACGCGCACGGACGTCGCTGCGTTCCTCGAGGGCTCGCTCGCCGTGCTCGAAGCTGCGCGTGAAAGCTCAGGGAGCACGACAGGGCGCGACCTGTGGCAGCTGGAGATCATCGTCTCGGACGGGATCTGCCAGGACCACGAGCGGCTGCGGCGGATACTGAGGCGGGCGAGGGAGATGCGGGTGTTGGTCGTGTTCATCGTGATCGATGCGCTCAACAACGCGACACCACCGAATACGTCGGTCGATAGCTCGTCTTCCATTCTGACGCTGTCCCAAGTTTCTTACAAGCCTTCGTCCACGACTGGCCAGATGGAGCTTACGATGGAGCACTACCTTGACTCTTTCCCGTTCGAATACTACGTGGTGCTCCGAGACGTGGAGGCCTTACCGAGGGTCTTGGCAGACACGCTGAGAGAGTTCTTTGAGAGAGTAAACGAGGAATAGATTATTATTTACGATCCTCTCAAAAGTTATCAGTGTCAATTCTATCGCCGGGTCCATCTTCCCAACATGGCACGCAGTGAAACGTCATGCATCGACGTACTTGTCCCAAAAGCCGGCCGTCCCGTTGTTCGGCGCCGCCCAAGCTTCGATGCCGAAGAGCCGCATGACGAGGTTGTACAACTCAACGTTGTCGAACCCGGGCATGATGTAGGTGCCGTCGGTGATGGAGTGCCAAGCAGAGGGTTCGGCCTCGGCAGAGTAGAGCTTGGCGCCGTGCGAAAATGGACCATGGGCGACGAAAATGGCGTGCATGGCGGGAATCTCGTTGTCCCAGCCGTGGTTCTTCGTCGCGAAAGATTAGCGCAGGAATCGGTGGAGACAGAGACGACTTACACCAAAGGTCATGGTTTCGCCCCACTGCTTGGTCGTCAGGGCATGCCCGAACTCGGGCACGATCCAGATAGGAGCGATCCGCTCGTTTGCGGAAAAGTGGAGGCGCGGGGGCATAGGTGTCGCTCCCTCGACAGGTCCTGAACGAAAATAACGCGCCTTTCTCGGGTACAACGGGATTTCAACGCACCGCCAGCATACGAATCGGTGGTATACACATGGAACTTGCCGTGGAATCGTGGATTATTGTGTGCGCGAACGAGTTTCTCCAAGACAACGCGCTCGTCTGTTCCTTCGGTGAAGCGGAGTCCAAAGGAAGGCCCACCATCATGGTGTGTGACATTGTTCCATGTTTCGCCTGTAAAGTAAAATGGGTCGGTTTCAAGGAGCAGCCCTCGAGGACACAAACGTACCAAGAATATCCTCCTCATCTACGTGGACCCAGTCCACCTTGTGGGTATCAGCCATTCCATGGTCACTGACAAAAATCACATCTACTATTTGAGAGAGGTTGCGTGCAAGAAGCGCATTATGAAGATCGCGCGCAAAAACATCGACCTTTGCGAGCGTTTCCTGCGGGCGCGGCGATGACGTTTCGTAGGCATGGACATCGCTGCCAGACTCACATTCACGAGGGCAGACATGGGCCCAGTGCTGTGCCCAGCCTGGTCCAAGGATGGCTCGTATGCTATACTCCGGTGAGCAGCAAGTGCGATGCGCGTGCGAGACATTGCTTACTCAGGATCAACTCCGGTCTCTTCTCCACGTCCTCTATGTCCACCCATGCTAGTATCTGATCCAACTTTTCCTGAAGCGGGACCTTGTCGCGCCAAGGAACGAAATAGGTCGGAGAGGCCCCTGAGAGCGTAACAGGTGGACCTGGCCTACGACGCCTAAGGACAGAGTGCGTGCGCATACAAAGAGAACATACCACATCTGGTTTGCGGTGATGATGCCGGCACGTGCAGTCGTCTCCCACATCTATTTCATGTTGAACAGTGAACAGCTGTGCGCGAGGACGCAGCTCACCGGCTCGCCTAGCCACCACATGGACATGGACATGATGTCGAAGCGGTTGTACCAGAACTCGGTGTCCGTGGCGGGGTCCCAAAAGTTCTATGGCGTGACATCAATCATCGTCGGTATACGAGGGGTTACACATACATTAGCGACTATGCCGTGGGACTCGGCATACAGACCAGTCCTGTAGAGCTGGCGTGAAACGACGAAGAGCAGACGACCGGGAGTACCTACATCAGCGACCAGTGATTTCTAGATACCGCATCGTCAGCCAGGCGATGACTCGGTTCTGAACGGGACTCACGGAAAGGTCAAGGTCTGGCGAAGGCACTCAGCGGCGGCAAAAGACATGAAAGGGTCGACTGACCGGAAAGACGGGTTTCATGTATTTCGCTCTCAGACCCTGGTGGCTGATGTCCAGCAGATGGGGGGTCAACCCGCGGTCGAGGTAGCTCGCGCTGTGGTCGAGATTGAGTGCGCGGGCGAGAACGACGACGGACGACTCGCCTCAGGCCATCTATGGAGATGAGGATGACGGTCCTCTTGAACTCGTGCGTGCCGTTGGAGAAGCGTGCTGGCGGTCTCGTTGGCGGCTCGGTCGTCTGCCCGCCAAAGTATGCAGCGCCCCCGACGACAAGCGCAACGAGCACGACGAGCGAGGCCAGCAGCTTCCATGGCGGTGACTCGGCCGGTGCAGCCGGCAGGGGCTTGTCCTCCTCATCAGCGAGCAGGGGTCGTTCCTCGTCGCCAAGCGTCATGACGCACAAAAAGAGTCACCCGGAAGGTTTCGTGACGTCTGAGAGAACCGCGGGCTTATATGCAGTCGAACCTCCCGATAAGGTACGGGTTTTAGGTTGTGGCATCGTGGGAATATCGCACCATACTATCCTGCTCATTCTGCATTCTGAGTAGGTGTGTATTTTGTCCAGCCGTGTAATTAGGGTGTGTGTGACCTGATGTCATGGTGAGGACCAAGGGCAACCTTCCACTATCCAGGTGTTTGCAGCCATCATGCCGTCGAAGCCCAAAAAGCAATGTCTTGCCTCGGGAAAGCCCCACTTGTGCCATTGACGGCCTCGGCAACAATCCCAGTCCCCCTAACTTGTGAGCACCTTGACAGCCAGGTTGAAAGGTTAAAAGTTCAGAGATTACATGTGGACTGTAATTTGAACGCTGAAGAACACCAGTCACCTTGAGATCATCCGCGGCAGACAGTGCTGGCAGTAGTTGGATGTCACATCGCTAAGAGCGCTAGTAAACGACAATTCTGTTTTTGTCTAGCCAGGGGGTTTTTGGCGAGGTACTCCTGGAGTCGACTCGCCGTCTGACGAGAAACCTTACCAAAACATTTTTCGGATATTGTATGAAGATAGGCGCGACGTCGCGAGAAACGTCAGTATGAGTCTACAGAAACTCAGAAGAGTTTCGACTGTACTGCCCGTGTCAGTCCTTATCGACGGATAAGTAGCCGACGTCAGTCAACAGTCAGCATGAGACACTACGAATATCCTACCGGGCTCCTTCCAACTATGCTGAAGAGGTTGAGAATCAAGGTTTGGTATTTTCAGCCTCCGGAAACGAGCCTTCAGCAAGTGGGATCCAGGAGCCTTCAAATATTCCGATCGCCAAAACGGCTAACGACAGCTATGGCTGTGGCTGTGCACCAGTCTACATGGTTTCCTTCGTGCGGTGGTTGATCGGGTATGTGAGGACGTGGCTGGTGTATGCGCTGCTCGACGTGCTCGCTACGGGGCCCATGCCGAGGCACATCGCGTTCGTCATGGACGGCAACAGGAGATACGCCAGGCGACGAGGCAAGCAAGGCAAGGACGGACACCCGGACGGGTTCGAAAATCTACTCTGGGTGCGTGTCCGCCGGGGAGGACGAGCGCCGGCTCACGCCCTCTGATCAGGTCCTGGAGCTCTGTCTGCGCCTGCGCATCCAGTGCGTGACCGTGTACGCGTTCGCGATCGAGAACTTTAACCGGCCGAAGGAGGAGGTGGACACGATCATGCAGCTGGCCGAGGAGCGGCTCGTCAAGATGGCTCAGCAAGGGTGGGTTCACGTCTACGCTCGTCGGGCGGGTTTCGTTCATGCATAACCAGGGCGATACTCGATCGACACGGCGTGCGGTTGAACGTGCTGGGAAGACGGGAGCTGCTCCCGCTGAACGTGCAGAAGGCGGTCGAAGAGGCGGAGAACATGACGCGACACAACAGCGCGTGCGTCCGTCTCTCGCTTTCGCTCGATCACGCGTCGTTCTCATGGCAGGACAGTGCGATCCTCAACGTGTGTGCGCCGTACGCGTCGCAAGACGAGATAACGACGGCGGTGGAGAGCGTCGTTCGAGAAGCCATCGAGGCTGGCGACATGGACGGCAGGTGCGTGCGCTCGCTTGGCGTTGGCTCCACCTCTGACACGGAACGCAGCACGATCACCGAAGAAGCCATCGACGCCCGCCTCTCGACGTCCCTCGCAGGCAGTCCGCCGCTGGACGTGTTCGTGCGGACGAGCGGCGTCAGACGACTGAGCAACTTCATGACGTGGCAGGTGAGCTCGTGCGGACGTGTGTCGGCCCCGCTGACGGGAACTGCAGTGCAGCGAGGACACGCAGATGCACATGGTGGACACGTACTGGCCCGAGTTTGGAGTGTTCGAGCTCGTTCCGATCCTGCTCGAGTACCAGCGTAAAGTGTGGCGGACACGGTAGACAGTGAACTGCGTATTACGTAACAGATATCACTTGGACCATGTCGATGTTCGACAAGCTCAGGCAGGGTGCCCAGCGCGCGGGGATCCAAGCGACCACGCTCGTCAAGGAGGGGTCCGTCCGCGTCGCATCCGGCTCGCGCGACTTTGTCCAGGGTTTCAGTCTCCCCGGCGAGGCCGAAAAGGCCGCCAAGATCCTCGCCAGCTTCCTCGGTCAGTGAGTCTCTCGTCCGACCCCGCCCCGCTCACCCGTCCCCCAGCCGACCCCAACCACCCCGAGTCCGCCCTCAACGCCATCCCCAAGGCCGTCCTCCAGCACTCCCGCGGTACGCCGCCCCCTCCCCTCGCTCGTGTTCCTTGACGTGCCCACGCCGGCCAGGTCTCGCCGTCTTCCAGGTCCTCAAAGCAGGCTTCATGTTCTCCGGAAAGGCGGGGTCCGGCCTCGTCCTCGCCCGCCTCCCCGACGGCTCCTGGTCCGCCCCCTCGTGCATCGCGACGGGCGGTCTCGGTTGGGGCCTCCAGATCGGCGCCGACATCACCGACTTCGTCATCGTTCTCAACTCAGAGGACGCCGTGCGCGCCTTCTCCATCGGCGGGAACGTCACCATCGGGGGCAACGTCTCTGCCGCTGCGGGGCCCATCGGCACCGGCGGGAGCGTACAGGCGAGCTTGGCCCACCCCGCGAGCATGTTTTCGTATTCAAAGAGCAAAGGTGTGCCTGCCAGTGAGCCTGCGAATTGGGGACGGAACGCTGACGATCGGGCAGGGCTGTTTGCGGGTGTGTCCCTCGAGGGGACCGTTCTCATCGAACGCAAGGACGCGAACCGTGATTTCTATGGGTCTCCCGTACCAGCCAAGGACATTCTTGGTGGACGGGTTCCCCCGCCGGAGGTGGCTTCCCGACTCTACGAGATCATCGAGGCCGCCGAGGGTCTCGACGAGACCAGCGTTCCCGACACAACATACTACCCAGAGGGCATCGTTCAACAAATGCGGGTACAAGAACACCAGACCGTGTTCGATTCAGAGGGGCATTAGGGTGCTGACGAGCCATGTTCACGATTCAAGCTCCTTAGTTTTTCTCGTCGATTATTTTTTTGATATCCGGGATAAACTTCCCTTGTACATTTCAACAAAACTATTTACTCTCCCGACGGATCTTGCGTGCTCATAGGGACGCTCAGCGCCACACGTCGTTCAAGGTTTGGGCACCAGATCCCCCCGTCGTGAATTCGTTGTTGGGATCCGACTCCCACGTCACCTGACCGTTGTAGATCCTGACGTACTTGTACTGGATCGCAGTGTTCGCGGGAAGGTTGACCGTCGCTAGCGACGGGTCGTCAATCGTCCTGAAAGGAACAAGAACGCGACTTACTGCTCCAGATGGGGTAATTGGCAGAGGACAAGAGGATGGGATTGGACGTGCCCCAGTTGGTCAGGGCACCGACAGACCCCGTAAGGTATATGCTCTCTGAAGTGCCGTCAGCAAGCTCCACCTCGATGGCGAGGACCACGCACCACCCAAGACAGTGGTCGCATCGACGTTGAACTCGACCGACACGGTCGGTCCGTTGCTTGTCAAGCACGCGCTCGAGACGGACAGCCCCTGTGCGCCCCAGCTTGCCGGGGTCTGTCCTGCGCGAGCGGCAAAGACCGTGAGGGCGGACGCGTAGCTCCAAGTGAGGTGGACGGCGCTGAGGGGCGCGCCGTTGCTCTTGCTGTACTGCTCTGCGAGCGAACCATCGGACGGGGTATACTTGGCCCCAAGGGCGACGAATCCGTCAGCAAAGTTCTTGATGGCAGTGGTGAGGGAGGTATACGTCGACGACTCGGAGGGGTAAGTACCGATGGCGAGCGAGGTATTGAATTGCTGGAAAAAGCCGAGAGAAGTGGAGGTGACGGCGAGGGAACCTTGCTTGTTCCAGACGGAGAGAGCGTCGTAGAGCTGCTCTGCGACGGCAAAGGTGGTGAGGTACCACGGCTAGAAATAAAAGTGAGACGAGGGGTGCACGCGGTGCACAAAGGGACTCACGTTGCCGCCCTGATAGACGTCTTCAGCGTATCGGCCAGTAGCGACAGCAGCGTTGGCAGGGATGCCAGAGTTGATGGAATAGATGTTGCGGAAGGAGTCGACGTAGGTCTTGAGGCTGGAGAGTGCCTTGTCAGAGCAGGGCTGGAAAGTGGTGTCGTCACAACCTGCATCGAAGTCAAAGGTGTGTATGGATGCAAGGACAGAGTTGGCGTCGATCCCAGAGCGAGCTCCCCCGGTGTTGGCGGTCATGGAACCGGGGGAGGGAGACCAATAAGACTGGACACGATGAGGGCGCTGCGAACCGGAGAGAGGAAAGACCTACCTGAAGAAAGCAGAGGAGTTCGCCTGCCTGCGTGGTGTATTGGGTCGCAGAGGAGGATTGGCCGAGTGCGGTGGCAAGGGTTGCACCCTGACGCAAAGCACGGTGCTGGACGGCGGTGGTGAAGAAGGACGAAGAGTCGATTTCTTCCCAGAGGTCAAAGGTAGACTTGTTCCAGTTGGTAGCGACATAGTCGAGATCGAGCTTTATGACGGGCCAGAGGGTGTCAGCGACGTGGGAGGTATTGCCATGGGCGATGAGCCAGTTCGCGTAGGTGATGATGGCGGTAGAGCGGAGGGCGGGGCCGTCGCGTTGGGGACGACCCCAGGGGCCTTCGAAGGCGGTTTCGTTGACGTAGAACTTGGGCTCGCCGAGGCCGCCAGAGGATTCAGTGCCGGAAGGGTTGTCGAGATGCTGGATGTTGGCCTCTGCCTGGACGAAGGAGTCGATGAGGGACCCGAGAGAGGTGTCGTGGCCCTGGGTGTACTGGTCGACGAGGAGCTTGAAGACGAGGGACGCGTCGCGGACCCACGTGTACAGGTAGTCTGGGTTTTCGGTGCTGGGGCTCGCGACGACGACGCCTGGCTTGGAAAGGATCAGGACAGGAAGGGATCGGCCGGGGGACGTACGTATGCGCCGGAGGAGCGGGAGCCCGACGGGCCGACGTTGGCGAGGAGACCGGCCTTTGCGACGGGGGACTCGGAGGCAATGAAGGCGTCGACGGCCGCGAGACCGACGATGGCGAACGCACGCATGGTGGTTCGGCAAACTCCGAGGGTACAGCAGCAGTCTGAGGCGTTGCGCGGGTCGCTCTCGGTCGACGACGATGCTGATCGTGCTCGTGTTCGTTCTGCTCCAGTCGTGCGCTGCCCTCTCTGCGTCGTATTTCTCCTTCTACAAGTTCTCCCCGACGTCGCCCGAAGGCTCCTGGCTCTGGGCCTGGGTCTGGGGCGCAGAGTGCTCCGTCTCCGTCGTCGATCGCACTCCTCCCCTCACCTTTCGCTCCCGTCCGGCCGCGTTCGGCCCAGAGCTCGACGAACCCCTCCTCGGTTACGTCATTCCCATCTCCTCCTTCACCGCGCCCTGTCCGGCCTCCGACATACCCCCCGATTCCAATGCCGCCTGTCCGCCCCTCTGCCAGATCGGTCCCCATCGTCCCGACCCAAAAGAGTCCTGGATCGCCCTCGTACAGCGCGGCCACTGTCCCTTTTCAGACAAGGAACGTCCCCCCCTCCCCCCCTCCATCCCTCCCTGAACCCTTTGATCAGGTCAGAGAAGCACAGCGTCTCGGCGCACGAGCCGTCGTCGTGGGTGGAGAGGACCCTGCCCTCACCGGTCTGCCGGATACCCTCGTTAACATGTACAGTAAAGGTTCTACCCTTCGTCTCCTCCCGAGCCCCCTTGACCCTCTCCCCCAGTCGATGCCTCTGACATCGCCATCCCGTCTACCTACATCACCTATTCCGACTATCATGATCTCCTTTTCTTGATCGACTCTTCCACCACTCGTCATGCCGGTCTCAAGACCCTCTCTCTTCTCATCACCACAAAGTACTCTGCTTGGGAATGGTATTCGTATGTCCCTCCTCCTTCTCTCCTCCTCGCCCGTTCCCAATCCCACCTAGACCTATATTGACCTTCATCGTCATTCTCATCCTCCCCTCTTGTCTCACTTTCATCACTCTTCTCATCCATCGTGTCCGCATGGCACGTGCCGCCCAGCGTGATCGCGCCCCGGAGCATGTCGTCAAGAGTCTCCCCTGGAGAGTCTGGAACGGCTCCGCTTGGGAAAAGCATCGAGGCTCCGTCCCGTCACAGGACCCCTCCCCACCCCCCGACCTCGAGGCTGCAGAGCAGTCCGCTTCCAGTTCTCATGATCCAACTCCCTGGTGCGAGTCTCAGCTCGAATGCGCCTTTTGTCTCTCCGAGTTTGCAAAGGGCGATCGCGTACGCGAGCTCCCGTGTCATCACATCTTTCATCTCGACGAGGTCGACGCCTGGCTCATAAATCGCAAGAAACTCGTATGTCTCCCCGCGTGCTTTCCCCACGTGACCTCATCTGCTGTACAGTGCCCCGTGTGCAAGGCCGACGTCACCCAACCCTGGCAGCTCTCCCTCGCACAAAAGGCGTCCAACAGTGCCTCGACTGCCGACACCGACCACCCACCCACACCCACCACGCCGTCACCACCGACGGAACGCACCCCGCTCCTCCACGACCGACGCGACAACGAATCTGCTTGACGTTTCCTCTGCTTGTATTGTTGTACCATGGCCTTGTGCTTTATTTTCCACTTCTCCGACGGAGGCAGGTTGGACGGTCTGACTTGGGGGACATGTTATACGATATCGTAGTCTGTCCGTGGCCTTTTTATCGCGATTTCGATTAGGTTTCACGTTCGTGTGATGCGTGACCCGCTTGAGGAACGCCCTTGCTAAATCTGGTTCGTACTCGTGCGTCATCTCCGCGACCCAACAATAAGACTTCGACAAGGTTCACTACCATCTCCAAGGTACGCATGCAAATTTGACAGCAGCCACGTCCTCACTTATTGTCTAGTCGCCACCCTTCTCCGGAGCGTTGCACCGCCTGCCGGTGGCAACCGCTTCTCCCATGCCTTCCCATTGTTCCTGCGACACGATCACTTTGTTTTCCCCGTAAGTGCACGGACAATGCACCCATAGGTCCCACCTGCGGGCCTCCAAAGCTTAAGTTCTTCTTCACTTCGGCCTCTCGCCTGAACCTTGGCTATATCACGCCGGCTTCCAACCGATTCTCGTACGGGTCATCTTGCCGTCTTTCGGAACTAGACCGGTTTCGGATATACCCATTGTCCGTTCTTGAGCTTCAGCGCATGTGCATCGTGGTGTACTGATATGAACTGACCGAACACCACTCGCCTCTTGACATAGCCTTTTTGCTTTTGGTTCCTCATTTGTCTCACCTGCGCTCGCGACCTTGTCTGGCGTCCCAACAAGACGCACCAGGTGGCTTAAACGCGTTGCGGGTTTCGCGCGCGCCGCCCACCGATACCATCATCATGACGCCTCTGAGTTATGTTCAAGAGAACCACTACTGGGCCGCATGCAACGGTGAGCTCCATCCGCTCAGCGCGCGCCCATGGGGCTCATAATGTGGTTCACAGGCAGTCAGGACCTCCATAAGGAACGTACCGCCTGCCGATACTACCAGGCGGGCAACTGCAGGCGCGGCTCCAACTGTCCCTTTGCGCACGTCTCTATCGCGGCTCACGGAGAATGTCAGTGTCCTCATTCGTGCCTCGTTGCGTGCGGTGGAAGCTAATCCAGGCTAGCCCCGACGATGCTGCATCCGATGTACTCGGGCGAAAACATGTGCAGTGAGTCCTGCGTATGACGTACGCGAAGCACGGTCCTCTGATCGCCTCGACCCAGCTTATTATCCCCTCGCGCAAAATCCCGTTTATCTCCCACTGAGCTCCCCAGCGCAGCCCGTCTTTCTATGGCAACCGTACCCTCCCCTGTCGTCCTCCCACGACCCGCGGTACGGGCTCGCCTGTCAAACAGATAACCTCCCAGATTACCCCGACGATGAAAGCGACCCTTCTTCTGTCGAGTCGTCGTGTACCGCGACGAGCATGGACCGTCGGCTCCGCACGGCCCTCGATACCGCATGGCCGGAGCCGCTCGAATATTTGGGGACCGTCCGTAGCGTCGCAAGTCTGCCTGGCGATGTCGTCGGCAGTAATGCGAGATATCCGAGCTATAGTTATCCGATTTTTCCCGGCGCCCAGACCGAGGGCGTGGTATCAGGCGCGGACCGTGCGACGTCGGGCCCATGTCTCGGACGAGGCTCGATGGTCTCACCGACGTCCCCATTCTCGCCGACGTGGCAGGACGATTCGAAGAAGAAGGTGTTTGCGTACAAGAGTATGTGATTCTTTTCGGCACAAAAAGTGCCGATTTTTTGAGCGCCGTTAATCATTGATGCGTGTCGCAGCGAAACCATGTAAATTCTACTCGGCAAACGGTCAATGTACGAGCGGCGAGAAATGCACGTTGTGAGCACCCCCTTTTTCATCGTCGTTTGTGACCGAATCGAACGCGCGCTAGCATACACGACCCAGAGCCCAGAGGAAATGCGAAAAAGTCTTCCCCGACGCTAATGCTCCCGACAGAGGCACAACTACCGCCAAAGCCCATAGACAAGTACGACGAATCTCGAGCGAGAGATTTCTACCCGGTAACGTGGCGCGTCATCGGGGGTGGCGTGATGATGGGAGGCAAGAGTGAGCTCGTGCGGTCTTGACTTTGACGCCTTTTTGATCGTCCGTCGCAGGACGAGTCTGCCCAGCGTTCGCCGCCGGCCAATGCAAGCTTGGTGACGACTGCAAGCTTGCGCACGAGACGGAGCTCGAAACGAACGGTGCGTGCGTGGTGTGGCGTCACACGTGGGCCAGGTGCGCGAGACGCTGGTACTGACACTTCTCGGGTGCCTTTAGATATTGGGCACATCGAGCCCAAGAGCGAGCTCAGGCCCCCATCCTCCACGTCGACCGTGACGCCACCGCAGCAAGGTGCCAAGGGGACGACGCCGAAACGTGGTCGTGCAGGTGCGCCGCGTGGACGTAGCAAAGTGACGTCAACGGAGACGTCACAGCCAGTCTTTTCCCTTGCGACGCCGCGTCCGCAGAGACCGCCTCTGCCTGCCGCTGAAGAGGCGGAGGCGACGAGGAAGAAGAGTGAACAGATATCGTCCGCCCCGGCGTCGCCCGTCCACCGGCGGACGCGCTCGATGACCACGGTGGCCTCGCCACCGCCTGTGAATACGCACTGCACAAGCGTACGTCGTCTGGCATTCCTTGCTCGACGCGAGGCTCACCGGGTGGCAGTATGCAGCAGAACTGTAAAGGGATTTCATTGCATGTACCGCTTCGCACGCAGGAGCTTTGGTAAATATCATTATATGATCCCCCCACGCTGGGATCGCATTACTTTAGACGGGAACCGCATGTAGCATCTTTCGACCTTCTCTTATGCCATGTCTTATTGTTTTTTTCGATATTCCACCGCGTGTGGTCAGTCTACCCATTGTCGCGAGGTCCGCTCTGTGCATCCACCACCCGCATTGCTCTTCAGTACAAAAGCATGATCGGCCCCCGTTCTCGAGCTTCTATCCCGCCCCTCTCGAAATGCAAAAATCTCTCCGTTGTCTACGGGTATAGATAACTCCATCAAAGCATCGTTACAGGAACTCCTATGTTCCGATCCACCCGACACAGCCCACTGGCTCCACGAGGTCATCATGGCAGATAGGCACTCCGACCGCCTGTATGAAAAACGCCACTGGGAAGTTGCTGACCCGCGATCTCATCGCGCACGCATATTCGGAGCGACCTCGCTTCCATTCCTTCGACGCGTCGTGCCCGATGCAAGTTGCCGTCCTTGACACCCTGGCATTGTCCCGGGCCTGCGGCAGGTGCAAAGGACGACGACCCACCCGGCCCAGCGCGTGCTGCGGGACCGAGCATGACGTCACGCATCGACTCGGAGCACGTGCGACGGCGATGACGGAGGTGAGGGGGGGACGCGGTCTCGAGGAGCGCACTGCCAGTGGCGACACGCGCGTGCGTGCAGGCGGGGCTGTGTGCCGCGCGTGGTCGGCGCGTGTCCACTTACGCTTCGACGCCCCCGACCCCCTCGGGCTGCGATCGGTTCGGAGACGCTGAGCGTGACGGGCGGAGATCACTGGCAGAGGGACCTGGAACGTCTGCAACGGCCCCGGCGAGCGACGGGTCGATGTTCGAAGACGGCACGCACTCCCAGCTCCCGGCGATCTCCCCGGATCGCTCGAGTCGGGTCTTTTCCCGCAGGTTTGAAGTGACGATGGCGTTGCAAGATCCCCGACCACAGTCGCACGGCGTCGGGGTGGCCCACAAAGCGCTCGTTCAGCAAAACGCTAGCACGTTGTTACTCCTGAAGACGGTGGGCCATGCCGTCTGATTAAAAACAAGTTTTAATTTTATGGAGTGGCAATATTTTATATTTCAAGTATGGTGCTTCAAATTGTGTCTACAATTAAAACTTGTTTTCAATCAGCCAAACTCCACCTCCGTATGTGTAGCCAGACTCCCGCTCGCATAAGTCGAGTTCCTGCATGGATGTAATCACCGTACTTATGTTTTGCAACACAATTACGCATCTACAGCAAGCCCGTGTAGCCCGCTACTCGAGCTTGCATGCGGTATTAAGAAAGTCCGCCCTGCGTGCCTACATAAGTTCTCCGGGACAGGACTAGCATGCAATCACGCGTGCGGGCCCATGGGCTTCATCACTAGAGATGCAGTACTCCCAGAGTCCGCCAACTGGGAATACGGGCCATTGGCCGATCCATGTTGCCCAATACCTGCTTGCTGCTTGGCCGCCATTTTCTTGGCCAGACGTTGGCGTCTGCAGCAACAGCGCCAGACGCAGTAAGCAACGAGGATGAGAACAACGACGAGACACCCTGAAAGAATGTAGGGCCAACGACTGAGTACTCGTTCCTCGAACTGAGCTTTCTTCTCTGCCTCTGTCTCTGGAGAGTGCTGTGCCTGGGACGCAGACAGTAGGGCATATTGTGACGAGTTTATGAGATTCTGGCCGTTCAGCCGAACTTTGATGAAGTCGTTCACCGCCGTGGTCGTGTTGGTCAGCGAGAGGAGTTGGATGTAAGGGTCGCTTGAGCTTGAGCCACCTTTAACAAGATTACCGAAATTAATCAATGTGTACGTGTTCCGCACTACGAAATGACAGTCAGCAAACAAAAAGACACAAATGATACTATCATACAGAATGACATGCCAAGAACGAAGTCATATTCTCCGAGTAGACTGAAGGCTGAACTGATAGGTTGGAACTGACGACGAGTCAGGGATGAACAAATGCTCTTTGAAATGACTCACGGTCCCCAGACAGGCGGGATTTCCGTTTGAAAATGACACACCAGCATCACTGGAAGCTACATCCAGCGGATGCACTGGAATCGATACGCCGCCAAAGTTGAGAGTGATGTTGATCAGCTGCCCACAAGGCACGAGCCACGCCTGGCTTGATGTCGACCACTCCGCACCCTGCACACGTCCATAGATAGCATCAGACATAGTGCGAGGAACCTGTGAATATGTGTATCCGGAATCCAAAATAGCGACCAATTGACCATCTGGAGCTTTCGGCACGATCGACTTGTACTTAATTGGCTGTCCGTCAGGTCCTATGATGCCAGCGTCCTTGTCTGTCAATATCTGCCAGTGCTGATCCTTGTTTGTAAGCCTGTACACTTTCTCTACGGCGAGTTTGGGCTGGTTCACTATGTTTTCGAATCCTGGGACGACGGATGAGATCGTGAATTGGCCAGATATTTGGCTTGCCGGGTCGCCGTCACGACTGAGCATCAATGTGATATAGCTGTCTGATGAAGCATTCTGTTGAAATACTCGGTTGATGGCGTTGATTCCTGAGTTTCCGCTGAGTTTCTTGTATATTGAAGATCCAGAGTTTGGACCGAGGCCAAGAAGGCCTTCATACCCTTCGGTGTGGATGTCGGTAGAGAAAGATGAGGTGTTGGCGGCAATGACTGTTAGCAGATTAAGAATGCATTAGAAGAATGGAGGGAAGTCAACGAACGAAACGCCTGGTCTTGGACAGTATAACCGTCAAATTGAAACGGAGCGGTGTAGACGTCACCTTGGCGGGAAGGTGAGGACGGCTGCGAGGGGAATACAATACATACCAGTAATTCTGCCAACAGCATAGGATAGTGTTAGGGATTTGCCAGTATCTTGAGCACCAGGCACAGAGCCAGTCACCCATAAATCGGAGCTGTGGTCGGGTCATGAGCGGGCCACAAGTCGGGGGCAGGGGATGTTACCTTCCGGTATCCAACAGAACAGATATCTGTCGGCCTCCAAGGGTGATGTTGGAATAGTAAAGAGCATTTTGCGTGTTGCCGACAGCTACGCCGGTGGCCGACTGACGGGGAAGATGGAGACGGGCTGTGTCTGGGGAGCGGAGGGAGAATGGTATAGAAACAGCGAAGACCGAAAAAGGAGTGAACGACAGAAGAAATAAGTGAATGACTGGCAAAGAACGCATCACCCCTAGCAAGTGATCTTGGAGGTTGCAGGAGTTGGGTATAAGCGTGGGAATGTCGTACAACGATCACATCATTAGTCAACGTTTCACCACCAGCAAGCAACGATGGCAGAGCTGCGACCATCCACGACGAATCCCGATTTGAATCATTCGAGGATGAGGTTTTACTGACCGACGGCCTTGTGGCCTAGGCTCGCATAGTCATCACCAGTGTTGCCAGCCTAATGAAGCCGGTAACGATAGGTACACAATGTGTTGCTAACCGGCCGTGGCTGTGACCAACGTGACGACGATGGGAACCTCGGCAAAGTTACGGGTCCTACCGCCAAGTCGTCAATGATACTTGCCGAGGTTCGGCGGTTACTTCCTAGTAAGTGCTGTAAGATACCTATTAGACGCTTCGATTCTGAAGACTTGAAGCGGCTTTCTAAGAGCGAGTGCGCTGTTGGAATGCGGCTCAACAACTTAGCGGCTGTGAAATGGTGTGAAATGATGGCGGCATGACCGTGACTCAGGCTGCACGCATATAACGAGTGCCAGGCGTACTCGGTGGCGTCCATCCTTTTTACATTTTTTCCTTTACTCGCTCATGAGGCTTCCCTCTGTCATTCCTTTACTCTCTCTTGCTATCTTGGTTCCCCATGGCGATGCGGTCCATCTTCCGCTCTCCGGTCGATTCACTGAGCCCACTGCCCTTGGTCACGGTCTACAGCGGAGGACCTCCGCCGTGACTGGAGCCTATTCACAATTGAATGACTCTCAAAATATGGTCTACGCGACCAATGTCACCCTCAACGGACAACCGTTCTCAATAATGATTGACACAGGAAGGTGGGCACATCTAGTCCATTACCAGTGACCATGATCGTTCACGTATTTTATGGCCCTATCGTGGATCAGCTCCGACCTCTGGGTATCTTCTTCTGTCCCTAGTGCCGTCCCAAAAAATTATGAAGCAAGTGTATCTTATGCGTCCGGCTCGGCTTCAGGTGGCTACAGCGCCCAGTGTGGCCAGAAGTGTTTTATTGAGGATACTTTAATCTAGGCAACGTCATGTCTGCCACATTTGATTTTGCTGGATTTTCTATCGATTCGCAGTACTTTAGTGCGTCTCAATCCTATCACTTTAATTATATTGCTCACCTAGATGCTCGTAGTCGAGGCCCCGGATGCTGATGCAGCTGCCGGGGCTGATGGTTTGATTGGGCTTGGCCCTAGTTCTGGGTCAACTATCAGAGCGCTGGTGAACTCGGATGCGGCCAATCCACCTCTAGATAGGATATTTGCTTCCAACTCTTCGGTCCCACCATATATTGCGATTCTCCTCCAACGTTCGGACGACCCGCAAGACCGCTATCCCGGGGATCTCGCCGTCGGAGAAGTTCTGACGGATTACCAGGATATTCTCAACCAGCCACGACTTCCTGTTACTCTCACCCCTCTCCAGGGTGGGCAACATTGGCAAACCTTACTTGACGTCAATGGTATTATTGGGCCAAATGGCAAGCTAATCGAAATCAAGACTCAGGTCACGGGTGCACAGACCCAGAATGCCACAGTCGTTTTCGACTCCGGGTTCACACTCCCTCAGGTCCCTCCGTGAGTAATCACATGGCATAATTGTGCAACCTCTGATCATGCGCCGGCAGTTATGTCGCTGAAGCATTGTATAGCGAAATCCCTGGCGCTGTCCTTACGAACAACTCGAACACTGGAGCGATATGGACTCTCCCTTGCGACGCAGAGGTCAATGCTACATTCCTTTTCGGGGGCGTGGAGTTCCCTATTCATCCTCTCGACTTGAACTTCGATGGACTTGACTTGACCCAGGACAACGGAGAATCCATTTGTGCTGGCGCAGTGGGCGGGCTACACTTAAGCACGTCGTGTCATTACTGATTCCCTATTAGTTTCAGCCATACTCGTTCGACATTGAAGAAGACGACGGTATTCACTTTGATATGATCTTGGGGATGGCATTTTGTACGTCGGTATTTTTCCTTGATAGCTAAGGCTCTGACAAGCTGTTGGTGTTTCCAGTACGTAACTCGTACATGCTGATCAACTTTGGTAACTTGCTGAACGGCGCTGCTCCTTCGACGGACACAGCTTACATCCAGCTCCTTCCCATAACGAATACAACTCAGGCGTCACAAGATTTTGCAAATGTGCGCAATGGCGGCGGGGATTCATCTGGCCAGTTCGGTTCAACTGGTTCTTCTGCCTCTAGAGTGAAGTTACCTTTATGGCTCATAGTCTTGATCGTCGGCATCGCCCTTCTTGTGGTTACCGCCGGTATTGCCTGCTGTCGTCGTCGCCGCACCCAAAATACCTCGTCGCGTGGTACTACATGGGTAGCGACCACTCCAAGCTACCGCCCCATTCATGACCCCACACCACAGACTGCGTATGATATGCATATGGCACCCGCCCCCCCCGGCTATACCCATCACGAGTCTGGATACGCACGAGGCTACTAGGCCAAGGCTAGGTTTTGTTTTCTGTCCTCTTCTGTGGATCGTGCTGGGTTTTTCCAGGATACTTATTTATTCTGCATCTGCGATACCATTGCCACTACTGAATACTCTACACCTGTTGATATCCGCTATGTAGTGCACCCTGTCAATGATGATGACAGCTGGACAACTGTCGACACCCTGGCCCAACCTGACATGAACACTCGAGTGAAGCCAGGTGCCCCTTTCCCACCAGTCCCAGCCATATTAATGCATCATTGGCAGTAATTCTCGACATCCTGTGATGCAAAAACCACGACAGTGACAGTGCCTCCCTGAACTTAGGTGCGTTGAAGCTTTCTGCTGATGCATGATGTATTACCGTAGTAATGGATCAAAGTTGACCGTGCGCGGCATCGCCGCCACCGTCGTTCTCACCTAGGACCCTAGCCCTCGCTGTCGTCCTCGCCGGTTGTCCGATGTACCTGTCCTCGCCTTCGCCTTCGCCCTCACCGTGACAAGCCCTCAACCGTCTCCCCGGCTGTCATAGCGTACGTCGCCACCACCGCCCACGCACGTCGTCGCCCTCGTCATCCCTCGTCGTTACCCCTGCCACCACAACCCCACCGTTCTCGTCATCCTCAGCCACCCCTGCATGTCGCTACGGCCCTCAGCTGCCCTCGCGCGCGTAGTCACCCCCACCGCCGTCCTCATCATCCCTGGTAGCCTTCACCCACGTCGCCCCGTGCCCTCACTCTTGCAAGCCCTCCACCTTCCGAGTCAGCTGTACTCCTTGTGTCGCCACCGTTGCCTCACCGTCACCCCACGACAATAGAGAGTATTTGCTCAATTCAACTCTGGCACTCGTGCAACGGTGAGGTAAGCAGCGTCAACCATGGTGACGCCTGCCAGTGTCGGTCTGAGTATTCTGAAGACCGACACCAGACTTATTGCAAAGTGAGCCTGAGCTCACAGAATGAACATTATGTTTATCATTCCATAGGAGTGTCAAACTTGGGGCTCATTCGTTGGTTGTGGCTGCATGTTCAACATGCTCGTCGCCGTCGCCATTGGCCATTGACCTCATATCCTACGACATGCCGTCTCGCTTGCACGCAAAACCAAACTCCGCCCGTTGGCTTTCCAGCTCCACCAGAAATACTCTCTCTAGGTGACGCGCGGGACTCAAAAAGTCGTGTAAAAACAGCGGGGATGTATAACAAGCATCGGGGCAGCAGGAGCAACCAACGAGCGGCGGTGCTCGAAAAACCGCGGCGAAGACGCCATACGCGTGGTATGCTCGAGGGAGCACGGCAGAGGCGACAGAGGAGCGCTGCGTTCCGAATAAGAGCGACCAAGCAGTGGCCCAAAGAACACTGCGGAGGCCAGAGACGGGTAGGCGGTCCAGTGAGCATGGTTGGAACGACGGACGAGCAGGGGGAGGCGAAGACAGCGTGGGCCAAAGACGGTGGTGCTCGAATGAGCACAGCGGTAGCGTCAAGGGAGTACATGGGCCCAAATGGACGCGGCAGTATGAGGGGCGGGTATGGACAAAACTTTCCTTTCGCGCTTTTATTTTTTTACTCTTTTGTTTTTTTTTGTTTCATTTTTTCGCTTCGTTCTTATGGGAATTTCTTCGGACCGTTTCCCGTATTATGGAGCTCCAACTGCCGAATAAATCAGCGCGTTTTTTCTCGTGGGAAGTGCGCGATTTAGACGTGTTTGCGCGATATTCAGCCCAAGTCGCGCGACATAGACCGCGTCAGCGGCGAGCGCCATTCGGAGTCGCGTGTCTCTCCAGCCCTCAGCGTCGTGTTCTCCGCGTCAGGATGACGGCGCCGCCGCCGGGCCACCTCGATGCCCCCCCAAAGCCACTGTCGTGTCTTCCAGAACTCTGACGCCTGCTCAGTGGGCCCCGCCACGTCTACTTGAGCCTCGACGCTCGCCCAGCACCCCCGTCGCACCTATCCAGACCCTAATGCTTGCCCAACGGCCCTACCACGTCCTCTCGAGCCTTCACGCTCACCTGACGCCCACGCTATGTCCAGCCGATCTGGCACACTCGTCAAATGCCTCACCCCCGTTGTGTCTACTCGAGTCTCGAGCAACGCTCGCCGTCGGCCTGTGGGCATTGAGTACTGAGTCGTTGAGCGGGCTAGAGGTCGGGGGGTGCAGGGTGACGACATGGGCTGTGTGCCGCGGTGAATGAAGTCGGTGACCGACGCTCACGTGTCCCCAATGCATCCCCTCGCCCTCGCCGTGTCTTCGCGAGCCCAACGGCTTGCCAGTCCCCCCCATCGTGTTCTTACGAGCGCGAACGCTCACCATCGCCCTTACCGCGTCTCTACGAGCCCGAACACTCGCCGGTCGCCCCCATCGCGTCAATTGCGAGCCCACCGGTCGCTTCAGCCGTGTCCTTACGAGCGCAGACGCTCGCCATTTCCCTTGCCGGTCGTCCCTACTGTGTCATTGCGAACCCATACGCTCGCCGGTCGCGTCCCCTCCCCCCGTCGTCGACGACGACATCGGGCCTATGCCCACACCCTCTCCCTCGTCTCGTGACGATAACAGCGACGCGACGCACTCCCCATGTCCCTGTCCCTTGCCCTTTCCGTCTCACGACGACGACGCCACATCCACACCCTCTCCATGGTCTCGCGACGGTGACGCGACGCCATCCCATCACCCTCCTATCGCGACGACGTCCACGCCACCCGCTCGCCAGGTCCTCTCCGTCATGTTGTGACGACGACGCCATGCCCACGTCCATACCCTCGTCTCGCGACAACGATGCCAGTGATGCCAGGCGCGCCCCCATTCCCTCTCCCTCGCCTCGCCTCGCGTCCACGTTCGCGCTCACGACGACGATGACACAACACCCATACCCTTTTTCTCGTCTCGTGGCGGCGACACCTGACCCTTACTGGGCCCTTTCCCTCGCCGCAACGATGACGGTGACGCTAAGCCCACGTCCTCGCCCTCTCCTTGGTCTCGCAATGACAATACCACTACCACGCCCCCGTGATGCCCTCGCTCTCGGCCCCACCTAGCTCCTATAGTTCATGGCTGTAGTTCCCTAAGCCTGACCGCTCGCCCAGTGGGCCCCACCGTGTTTGCTCGAGCCCTCGTGATCTCCATACATGTAGATAGTATCCTATGTATAATTAATGTCGGCGGTGACGCGCGCGAATCGCGCTGACATGGGTCCATGTCGCGCGACTTGGGCTGAATATCGCGCAAACATGTCTAAATCGCGCACTCCCCACGAGAAAAAACGCGCTGATTTATTCGGCAGTTGGAGCTCCATACCGTATCACCGCAGAATGTCACTAGCACCTCCCTATTGCGCACTCTCGGAGGATACTGCCAAGCGTGGAATTGTACATCGTTTGTGCCGTGCGCTCCTTAGCTATCACCATAGCAGCAACGAGAAGACAGCCCGGTTCCACGACAAGCACACTGGACACTGATTCAGACCTTGTGACGTGCGCTTCGACCTTACGTCCGATGACACCCACTAGCAGTGTTCATACAAAGTACCTGTAAGTACACCATGTAACGCGAACTGTGCAAGTCGGCGTCCACGACATCATTCTTCGCGACGTCCACGGGAGCTAACTTCTATATTCGGACGTTTTGGAGCGGAGCTAAAGTCCTCAATTTTTTGAGGCGCTACATCATGATCAATAAGCAACTGCACTGTATCGCTTGACGGCTCTTCTCGGTCGTTTGGTGTTAGCCGACTCTGGCGAGGTCCTAACCAAATGGAGGTACTTAAAAAGCTCACAAAATGCTCGCTTAGACGGTCCCAGATTGTTGATCAATGGCATTTCTGCATGATTATGTATCGTTATCGTTTGACGACTACTTATCAGTGTATTGCCTGTCCTTTTGGACGAGTACTACTTCGACGCGGATAGCCTCATCTGCAGGTTTTCCTAATTTATCATAGGCATCTAGCCAGTGTCAGTCCTTGACATGTCCACGAACCAAGCGACGGGTGAAACGTCGCGGTGATGTCGCACTCCTTCGCTTGGTTCGTGGACATGTGTCAGGGATTGACACTGGAGGCATATAATGCCAGATGGGCCGCAGACATACTCGCTTGTCCGCTATCCCCTCGTCTTCGTTCTATTCATGAGGCTTCCCGTGCTTCCTTTCGTCTTTCTTTTCCTGGCCACCTGGAGCGATGCCGCTGTTCTCCAGCTCCAGGATAAACTCTTATCTGTCTCATCTGGTCTACAGGGGGGGACTTCCAAGAACCTGACTTTCAATGCCACTGTCAATGGAGAACTGCTCACCCTCATGATTGATTCCGGGAGGTATGCATCTGGCTCGGTTTCAGGTGACTGCAACGCTGGTGCATGCCCGATGTTTCTAATTCTAAAATTAGGCAACTTCATGTCTGCCACATTCGATCTTGGTAGATTTCCCATCGACTCGCAATTCTTTAGTATGTTTTGTTCCCTTCCGGGTCGATCTACGCTCATCTGCATGTAGTTGAGGTGCAAGATGGAGATGTAGTCCCCGGTCCTAATGCCTTGATTGGCCTTGGTCCAGGTTCCAGATTGGTTATTGAAAATGCGACAAACTCAACGGCCGACATATCTACTTCTGACCCTCCGCTCCCACCTTGTATTACTGTCGTTCTCCAACATTCTAACAACACCGGGTCAGAGGAACGAAATCTTGCCACAGGAGAGGTCCTGCCGGATTACCAGAATATTCTCCATCAACCGCGGCTTCCAGTCACCTTCAGCCGTTCCAGAGATCTCCAGTTTTGGCAGACGTTGCTCGATGTTAATGGCTTCGTCACACTGAACGGCAAGCAGGTTGAGATTAAGGCTCAGGTTCCAGGTGTTACCCAGAATGCAACTGTTGCTTTCGATACGGGATACACATTTTCCCAGGTCCCCCCGTGTGTACTTACCTGCCGTGTCCAAACAAACAACCTCTGATTGCGCACTTACAGTCATATTGCTGAGGCCTTGTACGGCGAAATTCCCGGTGCTAGCATTCAGAACATCCCTTCTCGTGGAGATATGTGGACTTTCGGTTGTGACGAACAGGTTACTGCCACCTTTATTTTTGAGGGCGTTGAGGTCCCAATCCATCCTCTCGACCTGAGTTTGGACGGTCTTGGATTGGAGGCCAACGGAAGGGCTCTTTGTGTCGGCACGGTGGGTTATTGTGATTTGTCTATGCGTCATGAGTCGTTGCCGATTGTCCATTAGTTCCAGCCGCACTCATTCGACGATGAAAATGAGCACTACGATATGATCTTGGGAACAACGTTTTGTCCGCGCTGCTATTCTTTCTCTTGCGTCATGGATCTGATCAACTGTCGCTCTAGTGCGTAACACCCACATCGTGATGCACTTCGGTGACTTGGTCGACGCTGTGACTCCGTCGACAACAGCCCATATCCAGTTCCTTCCAATCACGAATACAACTCAAGCCGTTCGAAGCTTTGCAAACGCTCGCAGAAGCGTGGAAGACAACCCACCCAGTCCAAGTCAACCCCCGTCCAAGTCGGGGTTCATACCCGCGCTATGGTTGATTGGCTTGATCGTTGGTGTGGTCCTTCTCCTGTCGTTCATCGGCGGCGCAGCTTGGTGCTATCGCCTCCGTCGTACCAGTGCTTCGTCGACCGTGCGCGCAATGGACAAGACAAGCTACCAACCAAGTTACCGGCTAATCGATGAACCCTCACCGCTGGCTGCATATGATATGTATATGACACCTACAGCTCCTGCCTCCACCTACCAGAATGCTCCCACCACACAATGGACGGCATGGGAGGCGCGCTACGCTTGATGGCCATTGTGTTTTTTTTTTCCAGCTTTTCATTAGGTCAAAATTTCAGGACGTTTTATTTATTCCTCACTGGAGTTGAATACAATCACTATTATATACTGCGACTCGTCTGCGTCCAATCGATGTTTATTGGGATAGTAATGTGCTGGTGGGCACGTCGTACTTGCTGGGACACTCGAGAGACATGTATTCCTTCCCCACTCACCTAATCGCTAGTAAATGGAAGTGAAACCCTCGTACTTGTCCTTGTATCAATCCTTTGCCTGGGAACCCAGCGCTTTCAGGAAACCGAACGTTTCTCGGCCTTGTTTGAGCTTCACAACAGCCACTGACAACGAAACCCGCGGTGCTCCGCTAGCTTGTTTTTCTTTTAGGTACACCTCCCCGTCTACAAGCGCGATACGCGCTTTGGCATCAGCGACGTCCCTTCCGACCCATACGTACACCACAGGATCGTGCGCGTTCCCATAGTCGTCGAGAATGTAGAAATCCTTGGAGTCAAGTGCATCGATCGTGAGTAGTATTTCGACCAGAGAACGATCCAAATGGGGGAGCCGTCAGGCGGTGCAGCGCCGCTGGGTGACCCATGTCGTGATCGTACACGCGGGAATGAAGAGCAGACACATGTTCGACCCCGACCAGGGTCATGAACTCAGCGTCTCCCGGCATGCCTTCGCCTGTCCACGGAACTTATCAGTAAGCGACCCTTCATAGAGATGAAACGCCAGACTCAACAAAATGAGCGAAATTCTTGAAACCCAACCTCGAGTACCCAATGTCTCCCCTACCCAGAAGCGTTCCCAGGCGAAGCTAGCCTTGGTACAAAATCGTAAACGTATATAGCCCCCTGTTCGATCTCGAGATCGTCGAAGGAAAGCTCGTACGAGATGGTTTGTTTTCCTTTTTCGTTGATTTCGCAGAACTCTTTATGAATCTTGTGGGGTCGTCGTCCACATCCTATAGATCTTCCTGACTCCTGAAGCAAGGCGGGTAGAAGGGTGGTGCCATTGCGTAGACCTGCCTCTATAAATCATGAACCTGGGGGAGAGCGCGAGGAAGCGCCTTGCGCTTCGCGATATTGGACAGCCTTTTTCCCGAGGTCTGTTATGCTCGCATTACCGTTTCGATCCACCTGGTAACAGATTTTGAGACTCACACTGGTCGGGTTCAACACTCTTAAATGCAGCGGTCGCAGTGTCCTCCTGCGTAGCGTTGTGGCCTATCCAATAATGGATGTCATAGCATAATGGCGTCTTTCCAGAGTCTATTTTCTTGTACATCTGGTGCGCATGCGTTGCAAGTTCGTCAGCAAGCGAGACAAGAAGGTCAGATGTGAAGGACTTTACATATAACACGACATACATGTCTTCATTGTAGAAATACCTGTACCGATCTTGCGGTCTGAAGACATGCGGACCGAGATCTGGCCAGTCTACCAGTTTCGACTGTTCGGCGCACCATATCTTCATACCCGCTGTTTTGCCAGCGCCTTCCCATATTTGATCTCGTGTGCCTCCCTTGGCTTGATGAAATGCTTGGAACTTTGGCGGTGGGTAGATCGTTAGTTGGCGGGTAGTCACTCAACATCATTCATGTCCATACCTCTGTCCGATCTAGAACGGCGACGTTGGACTCCCTGATCTCGACTCTGGTTTGTCTCGTAAGAAGCGCCGACATGGGTTTACGTCGACGGAGCCTCAGAATCTGAGAAGTGAGTCCTATCTTGATAGCGGTGCACGTGCACGTGCTCAATGGGCGTCTCGGAATACAATGATGCTGTGAAGGATGTAGACCCTGAAGATGCATGAAGGCAGGATGTACGGAAAAAAAACGAGTCGAACATCAGGTCTTAGGGTTCAAGCCATCGACTACGATGCGATCTACGGCACGAGAAAGCCTGCATGAACACCACCTACTCAATAGATCATGATGGAGCCGGGGAGTCCGTCATATTAACCACGAGGCGATCGTCTTCGGTATCAGAGTCCTCGTTGCCTGCCCAATGCCGCAGAGTAAACACGTCTCCTCCGCCTTCTTCCCTCAAAATGCTGTGTACATTGTACATTCCCTCATGAGCAACACATTTGATGATCGATCGGAACTGCTTACTGATCAAACAAGGATATTGCTTCTTCCTCATCACCCGCCTCGTCATTCTCATACAACGTTGGATGTCGGTCCTCCGACAATGCTCTCAGGTAGCGAGCCATGTCTTGGTGGGGCTGATCCCCTAGCCGTCTTGTTTCTGGCGGCGTCGCCGATAGCTGGGGAGCCACCGGGGAAACAGAGGTCGGACTGTGCAAGAACACATGACGTTCTATGCCAGATGTGACAATGTGAAGCAGCGACGGGTGCATTGCAACGGCATTCACGATGGACCTATGCCCTGGAAATGCAGCAAATGAGGTCAGGAACGCTTGCAGAGTTTGTTCCGATCATTCAACCTACGTACCATTCAGTCGGCAAAGTGGTGTATCAATTTGGAGTGGGATGTACCGTGTTGCCCACTGGCTTTCGGTGTAAGCTGCGCCGAGCGACAAATAAGCCGATATGACCTTTGAGCTGCCAAAGTGCTCACCACAAGTACCGGTCCATTCATGTGACATCCATTCGTTCACATTAATCTCTTGTCTGAGCCCCAAAAGCGTGCTAAGCTCGGGAATTTTCCAGACATAGCCCCTGAAGTCGTCAGATCCTGCTCCATATAGAATATCCTCGTCAATGCCGGGTCCACCGAATGCTCCCGACTGGTTACTAATCAGAAGGCTGGAGGCAACAAGCACCGACAAAAGCGGACCTTCATGGTACATGAATTAGAGTAGGTTCTTTCTCCGAAAATGACAGGTGATCCGTCTGGATTATTCCTGCCAGTCAAAACAGCAAGAGGATGAGGGTCCGAAACAGCATAAATAGTCGGAAACCAATGCTAATTCAGAGCTCGGAAAACGGTCACGTCTGCATTTCAGGACCAAGACTCACAAGGTTCGTCACGGCCAGCTTAAGACCTGAATAAAGAATCGACGTCAACATTAGCAAGTGGCACGACGTGGAACTGACCATTGCGATCGAAAGTAATACTACTACTTTCGGGGTTGCTCAGATAACTCAAAGATCGTTTTGATAATTTAGTATTGTACTTCGACTCGGAATCAGCCGATGAACCGCGGAAATAGACGGTCTCGCCGAGGACGCTCACGTTTAGCACGATCCCTTCGTTGGACCTGCTAGATAACGGGCCGAACGCCATTCGGGTGTCACGAAGACATACTTGTCCGTGGGAGTCACTTGTAGCAAAGATATGCTCCATACTGGGATGTGTTTGGACACCTGTAAACTCTGTCGCGTGTTGGACTGTCCCCTGAGCAGGAGACAGTCGCGTATCAGCACGTGCATCATGGAGGACGATCTTCCCGTCTTCACTAGGACCGTGCAGCGATCAAAGAATCAGTAAATTTACAAATTCATGAACTTAAAACGTCATGGGGCCTACCTTGCGCTAAGGAACACTTCATCCTGATGAGGATGTGCGCTTATGCTCCGCACGCTCTCCTATATACGTCGCGCATCGCAATTAGGCTATATGCCTGATAGAAGCAGGTTGGAATGACTTCACTCACATCATGGCGTCGATAAACATCCAGAGCGGATCGTGTTCCCCAGCCGGAACCAACCTGCAAGCTTCTTGATATGTCGAATCTTAGAATGAGACTGTCTGCGCCGCCACTGAGAACATTGGAGAACAGATCCTAGGAGCAAAACAGAGTCATTTGCGGACCTTATAAGAAATTGATTTGTTGCGGAGAAATCGAGAGATAGCACATTGCCCTAGATGTCGTTATCGAGCAGCTCGGTCTCCGAGGAGAGTACTGACGGAAGGCCCAGCGTAGGTGCGGGATGGGTGTTGCACATCATCCTGATTGAAGTCCCAAAGTAGGACACGAAAATCTTTGCAGAAATCGCATGTGCGCAATCAGCTCGTGGTGCTAGGTATCGATGGATTTACCATCCCCCGCACTGGCAAGCCACCTCCCGCCATTCCGAGAAAAGGAAAGACTATTCACGCAAGACTTGTGCGCAGTCAATTTCCTGCCAGTAAGGTTGGCCACCGTCTCGGAGGTATGTGGATCGACATGCCTACCTGCAGAACGGAAAGCCGTCGGTACACGTTCTCAGCAACAGATCCCTCCGTAATCGACGGACACCATTCGAGGCTAGATTGTCCATGTGGATTGAACGTGACCTATGGGCGTGCATTTATACCAATGGCACTGAGTGGCTGGAATCAAGTCGTTCTCGTGTACAACCCGATCAGCCCACTGCCACACAACCACGGTGTGGTTGTGTGGCCTCGAGCAACATACATCCTGCGGGTCGACGACTAAATACATGGAATATTAGGACTACATAAAATACGTCCTCAAGATGCCTGATCCCTATATACGTGACGCATCTATGCGTATGAAACACAGCTGGATATGGACGGTCTATGAGTAGATTCTATGCGAAGGAGGCGAGGAAATCATTGCAGGAGGAAGTGAATGGTGGACAAGGGGACAGTAGGAAATGATCAATAGGATATAGTGTTCCACAGAGCGATGGACGAAACATAATTAAGACATGAGGTGAAGGGCGAGCCGGGTCAGTCTGACTAATTGTTGCAAGAACGAAGGCATGAGTTGTTACCGAGAACGTGCGGCAGCTTCGAATTCCCGGAATCCTGGGAGCTCAACTTTGTACGCGCTCCTCTCTCGCGTTCGCTCGTCGTCAGCACCGTTCATGTCATGGCCGTGACCCGACAGATCCTTGGGAGACGTTGAGTTGAGTTTTAGTGGGGGCAATGTGATAGGTGGAGAGCCCGAACGAGAAACGGGAACCGAAGCTGAGGAAAACATATTCGGACTGATAGTTGCGCTTGACAACCCATTCACTTTCGTAACTTTGGTGGATGGCCACGACGTATTGCGAGGAGGGCCAGATAGATTGATAGGTGTCATACCGAATGCGAGGCGAACCGAGTGAGCAAGGTGGTGTCCGGTAGAAGAAACGCCTCCAATGTTGCCAACACCGTGAGGAGGTGAAGCGGGACGCGAACTAGATGGACTTTGTGTCATTGGCGCCGTGTCAAACGTCGGGCGCGCTCCTTGTAGAGGATATGTGAAGCTTCCGGGGCTGCTGCCGCTACTGCTGCTAGGCCCGCTCGAAAGCTGTGGGGTTGGTAGAGAACACAGACTTCGGTCTGTTTGTGCAGCAAGCGACAGCTGGCCTGGGTAGGTATGCACGTGTGGCAAGGTGGCCATTTGTGAGACCTCGCCGGAGCTCCTCTTACGCGACGGAGGACCGAGTACACCCTTCGAACTTGGCGGACTTCCAACGATGCTTGAGCCCCTAGATCGCTGACGGTGTCCGTGGCCCTCCATCGGGCTGACAGGTGCATCATTTTGGCTGTGCCCATATGCAGGCGGCAGCAATATGGGCGATGGCGCTCGCGAAGGATTTGTCGACTGAAGGTTAAGCGTACGAAGTGGCCCAAGGAACGGGCTTGCGGAGGGCGTGAACGCGAACTCAGGCTTGGTAACCGAAGCTCCTTTGGGGGAGACCTCGGCAGACGTGGTAGGAGGGTATGATGCACGGAGTCGTGCAAATGTTGCATGCGATGAATTCTGCATGGCATGGTGGGGTGGTATGGAGTCTGAGTCTGAGCTCAACGGTGACGGGGAATCTTCGTGGGTGGAAAGGTGACGGTATGCTGATGGATGAGAGGGGTGGACCGAATGAAATGGTGCGCCGGGACCGGTGGCTGTTGTACGACCACTCCCCGCTTCGGGAGCCACAGGACGAGACGAGTCCAACGTTGGGCGGACATCCTGTGCCATCGGCGTCATTTGCCAGGCTGGGCCGCTCATTCTCCTCTTGGCTGAGTTCAACTTGTCTAATCTGCCAGCGTCTTCTTCCGGGGGCCAACCTCTTGCACCCATGCAGCCCACGTCGGTGCTTGCGCCTTTGAGGGACAGGCCACTGTGATATGGCGTCGAGACCGGACTCGTGGTGGCACTCTTGCTAGAACGCCCGTGGAAGTAGATAGCCTCGGCGTTGCGGGCTTCAAATTCGGCACGACGAAGGGCCTCTGCATGCCGGGCCTCGTATTCGGCACGTCGCAGAGCTTCTTCGCGCTCAAGGGCATAAAGTTCGTCCATCGCAACACTAGACAAAGTAGAGAATGCGGAGGGGTTTGCAAGCTGTGTTTGGGATCGTCGAGGATGAGTTGCCTCATATGAGCCGAGGGAGGTGGGCCGGGCGTAAGATTCCCCCTGCAGGGTTAAAGCGATGAGTAAAAGTTATGTAAGATGTGGGGGACCGAAGATGGGGAGTTTGGGGCGAAAGAGGGAGCGTACCTCGTCGTCACTGTTCGCTCGACTTCTCGCTTTCTTTTTCACTCTGATGGTCGACGCTTCTTGGATACGGGTATCAGGTCGAGCAAAGGAATGGAGACTGATGCCCGTTTCGAGATCGTCGGGGATGGTGTTCTCGGACTTGGGCCTGGGTTTGCCTTTCGCGGCATGTGTAGAGACGTTGGCGGTGTTGTGGTCGTTGTTGTGTATGCGGGAGTGTCGCGTGAGTTCGTCGGAACGGGAGAAGCGCTTTTCGCAGGAGGGATAGGTGCAGACGAAGGGTTTTTCGCCCGTGTGGGTGCGAATGTGACGGGTCTGATGGAGAGGGATCGTAAAAGAGAGGGGGGGACGTGGGGAGGAACGAACCTGGTGTTCGAGTCTGCTGAACGCGCGACCGCAGAGGGGATATGGACATTTGTAAGGCCGCGGGGTGGCCTTGTCCTGGGGGACGGGGGCAGGCGCAGGGGGCTCCATGGAGCTGAGAGCAGGCGCGAAGGGGAACGAAGCCTGTAGGGGAGAAATATAAGTACACATGGAGACCCTGGGGGAAGGGAGGACACACGGGGGAGGAGGGAGGTTTATCAGAGGGTGGGTGATATTACGCAGGGATGAGATAGGAATCTATTGAATAAGAAGAAGAAGGCGAAGACAGAGTCCGGGGTAGGACCAATTGGTGGGGAGGAAAAGGAAAGGACGAGCTGGGAAGCCGTGACAGAAATGTCGTAAAATGGCGCAGCTCCAACGATACCCTCGGGGACCTTCAAAACGTGGCTGGGGCGGGGTGGAGATACGAACGTGGGGAACACCGCAATACGACTCCCCAGCGCAACGGTAACAACTGGCTGCTGTGTGCGGGTGATTCTAGTCGTCAGGCGCGGCGGCGGGCGGGTCGTCCTCGCTGCTGGGGACGGTGATGGCGACGATTTTCAAGGGGTGCACCCATGCTGCATCCTGTCCGGCTCCGTGCCCGTATCGGTCCGAGATTGGGGCAACTACAAAAATAATAACAAAAGAATATTACGCAATTCACTTCCATCCTTTCCCCGCATTGCCAGTCCCGGCACGTTGCTTATCTTGGCTATCTAGATTACCCCAGCCTAGACCGTGTCACCGCACGCCGTGGCATGCGTCACAAGTGCGCCTCAGGTCTGAAAATCACTCCTGTCATACTTGACGGCCCCTGCTCCATACCTCGCCGCCCGCGACGATCAACACACGTTCTTCATTGCTTTGTACCGAGGTTTGACGTGGCTCCGGCCTCGTCCGACCCTTCCGTTCGGTCTAACCGAGATCCTTCGGGCCAACCAAAACGTAGCCCATGACATTTGAGACAAGTTTCTCGCCCGAGTCCATCCCCTGGAATTCGCCAGACAGTCGTGTCGTGTCGCGGTGTGTATCATTTAGATATATTGTCATGTGAGCGGCGGATTCGCACCCTGGTGATAGTGCCATCTGATACGGTTGATAGGGCTCCTACGGCTTCACCCCGAAATCCCCAGCGTTTCACGGCGCTCGGATGCTTGTCCGCCGCGATCCCCATTGAACTTGTCCATCTAGGATCACCCGCCTTAGCTAAGTATTCCGAGCGCTTCTCCATTCAATCTACCTCGTTGCCGGCGCTCAGTGCGTCCATCGCGGGTATCCTCGTAAGCTTGCCACGTTCGGCAGCCACGGCACGGGCACGGGCACGCGTTCGCCCGAGCCGCATGACATCTGTTGCCCTTCTCTCGTTGATCTTTGCACAGACTGCAGCGCCACAGCGATCTCGCTTGGTCATTCCAATAATAGGGCCCAGGAAAATTTATAAATAATGTTATCGCTGTTCTCTCAAGCACGGTCCACGGCGAAACTCGGAACAGAAACGTCTTGCAGCTCACTGCCAGCTTGCTCCGTGATCGAGATACCGAGACGTATTACCACACTGCGCAGGGCAGGACGCTCCCTGCTATCTCTAGAATTCAGAATCAAGTTCGAGTTGATGGGCTCCACTGTCCCCCGTCCCTGCATCTGATATATTACTAACCCACTCGAGCGCTAGCTTATCTGCGGGTGCGGACTTGACGAGCCACGGGATCGATGGTAGTCCGCACAAGGGGACACATGCGCTGGACGTCGATGACCCCACAGGCGCTGTTGTGCGCCGTCGCTGTATCCCAAAGTCGCAGGCAACGAGATCCGCGGGACGAGTTGAGTGGCAAAATCAAATGTCGAATGCTGTATTATTGCCTCCGTAGCTGAGATCTGAGAGCTCAAGCTGGGGGCGATGATGATAAGCACTGGCACTAGTGCGCCCCCGGCTCGAAATTCGCAATCTACCTTCCATTCCTTGCACCTCCGCTGTACACACACAATACGTTGACGTCCTGGCCAGGTTCCATGCTCGCCACCCCAAGAATGCAACCAAAACGCGTGTGCGAAACAACCACTTGCGTCAGAAAATAGAAGGGAAAACAATGACTGCGCCAGCTTAGGAAGGAGGGAGCGCCGAGGAAATTAGTGAATCGTAGCCAATACGGTAACTCCGCGTATTTCAATCAAGCGTGATGTGGTCCCATCACCCCATCTCCACCCTTTTCGCTTCCGGTTGACCAGAGCGCGCCCTTTCCCTCATGTTGCTACATAGCTATCACCCCCTGGAGCATGGGTGGAAGGGACGCCTCCAGGTTCGGTTGTGGTGTGAGAATGGGGCATACACTGTTATAGTGGACGGTGGAGCCTGGGGTATGTCGTTGAATTATGAAATGTGTCTGGCACCCGCCGCGAGCCGTGCACTGGGACATGTGTTCAGTGGGGCCTGCTGTAGTGAAGAGTTCCGTTCGTTCCGTAACTCCTCCCGTCCGACGGTTCGCTCGTCACATTTACCCTGAACATGGAAGAAGGCGCAACCATTAGCCATCTTCCATCGCTCGTCCGTACGTCGGGCATGTGTACCCGATGATCAATCTTCTGCCACGCGCGGACTCAACGTTGCAACTCTCGTTCGCATACAAGCTCTACTGGTCTGAACTCGGCGCAGCGTGCGATTATGTCCCTTACATATTAGGCGACATACGGGGTGCCTTTCGAAGGAAATAACGCAAGAGTTACTGGGTTTCAGAGTCAAGGTTCGTGGGTTTGTCTTGCTCCTCATCCTTCGCACCTGAGTTGGCAGTCTTCCTAGCTCAGATCTCATCTGGCGAGTGGCAGAAAACGGAAACAGTTGCAGAAATGAAAGCTTGGCACTTTACGTATTCTCACTCCGAACGTCTTCAGCGTACTTTCTCTGCAAGGCATTGCCACATTGGCGAATGCGTGATGAACTGCGAAGTAAGCATGAAATCAGGGGACGGGAAACCGATGCAGGACCGGCATGACGTTACAACAAATACCGAAATAAAATAATCGTGGTGAATAGTAAGGAGGGCAGAACTCAGTGCTGATAACCATGGTGTGCACTTGTTGCGTCAAACGTGTTCATCGCCGTCGTGTTCGTGTTGTCTGGAATTTTGATGTTTCCCTACGTAGACGTCTGTGGATCATCATCAAGTTCAGTGGACCGCGGGATCGTACACATGTTGGTGGGACCCACCGGCTGGCCCTCTCTTTCTCAATTTCCCTCCTTTCCACTTCCTCTGCACTGAGCACTTCAAACCGAGTTCTGAACTCCTCGGCCTCGGACCACTCCCTCCACACGCTCTTCAACGTCTTCGGGCCCCTCCCATCTCTCGGTGTTCGGCCCCATCCTCCAAGACCGAGACCCGTCTTGTCTTTCATCACCATAGTTCCGCCTCCTAGAGATATACCCGCCCCCGCTGTTGGCCCATCCGCTGTGGTAGATGCTGATTCGCGCTCTCCAGCTATGACGCCCCATTCAATAGCATCTTTTTTGTGTTTCATGAGTTCTTCGTGTATTGCATGTGCGATGAGTGGGACCGCTTCTCCGGATAGCCCAAGTTCAGTAGATAATTGCTGTGAAAACGCCTCTGGTGTCAGGGGCGAGAGAAGATCCCACTCGATGTGGTCGAGGAGGTGGTGGGTGGCTATCTGTACGTCGATCTATGTGTGTACCAATAGGGTTTCGTCAGTGAACCTTGCATTGCGCGCACGTTCGATTGGGGCTAAAACGCGACGCAAAAGCGGTGAAGTGAGGACGATGGAAGGACGATGACTCACACTAAGAACGACTCTGCATTCAGGAATCTCTTCGACACTTTCACCATCCTTATCCGCGTGCCTGAGAACATAGTCGTCCACACCCAGGTCCAGCGAAGCAACACCCTCGTGGTCTTCGAGCTGTGCCCTAATTTGATTAGCGACGGTCTGGACCCAAGGAACCGTCGGCAAATCAAGGTCCATGCAAAAAATCTTTGCAAAGGTTTCAGGTTTTATCAGCGTCTCGTAGAGGTTCCAGACGAAACAGTCTCGAATTCTATGGGTCTCGGTCTCGAATTCTACACGGATTGGAACGAGGGAAGTGCGTTTCAGAGCATGGGTTTCGAGAGCATCTGTGGATCTGTGCATTCCGTTGCATTAAAATCCATAATTGATGTGCCACGGAAATGGACGTTGGGGCACCACACATTGAGATTCCATTGAAGAGAATATACGGGAGAAGACTCACGGATATTCGTGTGCAGTGGGGCCAACGGGCTTGGGTTTGATGAACCGGGACGGCGGAATCATACCCAAATAGCTCTGTTCCAGCTCCGCCTTTTCTGTTTGTACTGGTTTCAACTGCTGCTGTGATTGAAGTTGTAGCGGTTGGGGCTGGGGCGTCGACAGCCCACTTCCAGAGTGGAAGACAGACATTCCAGTGCCCATGCGCGATCTGGACTGTCGCATAGCAGTCCGAGTGCCCCCACTTGCGACGAAGTCCGAGTCGTCCGAGTCGACGGCACCAGCGTCGGGAAACTCGTCCCCTGAACCTGGCTCGGCATAGTTGACCATGCCTCCGCGACGGGTGGACGAGCGCGCGGTAGCGGAGGGGACGTTCAAGATAGGTTGCATTAGGAGGGATGTACCCGTTCGGAGACGCGAAGGGTAGGTGGAATGCAGCGCCTGCGTGGCCACCGGGAGGGGATGCGGGGGTGGATTTGGCGGGGGCGGGGGCAGTGCGGGCGCCGCAGGCACTGGCGGTGGAGGTGGTGGCTGGTAGGCTGCAGGAACGTAGGTTGTTGGAGCGGGTGTGACGGGTGTGGCTTTAGCAGCACGAGTGCGGGAACGTGTCCCCGTCTTGGGGGTTGTCGTGGTCGTCGACCATGTGTGGACGTTTTTCAGGTAGGCTGGGACAATGTCAGAGATTGCCAACGTGGACGTTTGGAGATTAGCTGACCTTTGGATGGAGCGGTCTGCGCGCCTGCTGCGACATATGGCTGAAACTGGCTCGTTGCGGCATTGGACAGCTGGGTGATGGTCTGCCTGAGCTGAGCGTCGGTAAGACTTGTCATGTTCGTCGTCGGATACGACGTCGACGGCGGCGTGCCGGTCATCGTCGAGGTCGGTGTCGGGCACGAAAGACGCGTGTTATGTAATGTGCACTCCTTTTCCTCGATGCTATCGGCGCTCTTCAGGAGGCCAATAGCGTCTTTTGCGCCTCTCCTGCGAACATGTCTGAGGTGCCACTCGACTTCCCCTGGGCCAAACGAGGAGTTGATCCAGGTATTGTCGCGATGTGAGTTTGGCAGTCAAACGTGGGCGCGGATACTGCTGACGAATCCTTCAGACATGGAGGAGGAGAAGGCCTCTGCGTCCTTCAATTCGTACAAGGTGCGGGCTTACTCGAAAGCGATCGCTGCCATTGGTCAGCTTCCCGAGCAAGTCCGGTCCGTCGAACAAGTCAGACATGTAAGTTCTTCGTCTACATCATTTGTCCCGGTCTCACGACTCTCTTCAGCTCGAAGGAATAGGTGTACGCATCGCGAAGCGCATAGATGCTTACCTATCTGGAATTCCATATGTCCGTGGGTGATTCTGCTGTACTTTCGTCTCACAACCTCATCCGGGCTGTAGGAACCACCCAGGCCATCCAAGTCTAAAAAGGCCAAGAGCACAGAGCATGCTCCGATGGTGCAAGGGCGATCTAAGCCTCGAAAGACCCTTGAGGAGCTACACCGAGAACAGATGGTGACCTCACTGTCAGGTGTCAACAGTATTGGGTACGCACTCTATAGCTATCCAAATGCGCATTTAACTTCTTTCTGCAAGATTATCGAAAGCCAACTCACTATACGACGCAGGTTGTAGATCTCTGCAAGATCTCAGAGATCCCAGGTTTTTCCAGATGCTTACTCGTCCACAGCAAATTAACGCACGGTACATGATCGGCCTTAACCCACCCATGACCCACGAACAAGCCTCGACCGTCCACGTACGCATTGTCCTTTTTTCTCTGTTGGTCTCTCAACCTGCGCTTCGCACATCAGGACTTCATGACGCAGAATATCTCATCTAAATACGCTGTTCTGCTGAGCGGCGACTTGTGAGTTTTGCGTCCCGTGTCTCGGGTCGGTTTTTTTACACTTCCTTCAGCCGCCGCGGTGTGACTAACGCGCAACATGTCACCTTTATCGTTCTTGATCCACAGAATACTGGTATATTCCCGCCCGAGGGCTCTCCAAACGCAGATTCTACTACTAAAGAAAAGTCCAAACGTGATGTCATACCCACTCCCTTCGCAAGCCACCCTGAGACCAAGGTCAAGTCCAAAGGCTTACCAGACACCGAAGCATTTTCCACAGAGATTATCTCGCCACTTGAGTGCCGAGGACTTCTAGCAAGTACCATCACCGCTGGCGTTCAGAAGTGGAACGGAATTATAAGGGTCCCTCGACGTTCTGAAGGTGACACAGAAGGGAATGGATGGGAGACAAGGGTAGCGAGGATTCATGGCGTACAAAATTGTGAGGGCCAATTCTTCAGCGCCGAGATATGGTGAGTACCAGTGCCTCCTTCCTACATACTCAGCAGCCTAACTATAATGTTAGCTACGTCCCGCAACAATCTGCAGGTGCAGCGTCGATAGCGCTAACGGGTGACGTCCAGTTCAATGTTACCGTACGCAAGGCCGCATCCAGACTCGGTCTTCGCCTCAACGAATATGGTTTGTGGAGATGGCAGAGCACGGACACGGACACAGTCCCTTCCGTTCATGATGTCGGCAAACAAAGGAATGTCGAGGAACAGGGTGGATGTTGGGAACTGGTGGCCAGTGAAAAAGAAGAGGATATCTTGGAAGCAGTTGGCATGGAGTGGGTGGCCCCAGAAAGGAGGAATTTCGCCCACTTGGATGCTCGTTCAATGAAACGGAAGGCGGGGGTGGAACTCTGAGTTCATACCTGGACCATCATGAGGAGTTAAATTAGGGTATGATCTCTATCTATAATCAGGTCTAATACCATATACTCCTTGTTCTATGAGCAGGGAGGATTTTCACACAATTGATCCCCTCCACCCTGTCACTTCCCATCTCGATTCTCTTAGCCAAATCCCAAAGATAAAAATCGATCAAAACACTGTTCACCTCTTCCCACAATCTCCCCCCAATGTCACCCCTCAGCTTCAGAACCTCGTCCCTTACTCGCTCGACGCTCACGATGCTTGCTGACCTCAAACTGATCTCCTCGTCGGACCCTGGAGGAATGTTCTGGCCCCTCCTCAGCATTTCCTGCAAGTAGGGCGGATACATAAGTATGCCGAGATGATGGAGGATCTGGGGAACACGGTAGTCGGCGAACATTGTCAAGGAGGATATGCAGGGGTCGGAACCATGTGGGAAGAGGGGATGCGGGCCAGAAGGGTCCGCAGGAAAGAAGGCTGCCCACGTTTCGGCGACGAGGATTTGGGCACGCTTCCAGAAGAGCACTGCGCGACCGTTAACAGGATAGGAACAGAATATGAGTTTTGTGGGTACGTACCTCGCCGTCCGCTGAGGGAACGCTCGTCTCTAAAGCAAGGAAAGGTGTCAGTGACAGTCTGGACGAGCTCCAAGGCGGTTCCTCGGCCGAGTCGCGATTTCTGAAAGACGTCCAAGAAACCCGCGTACGATCCGCCGAAGTGCTACACGCGTTAGTCTTAGTCAGACAGCGATAGTTCACGGTCCCGACCATGACGTACATCACAGAGGATGCGCCCGACTTGCCGCATGATCGCGATCCGCTCCTTGAGTAAAGGCATTTGCTCTTTTG
This sequence comes from Strobilomyces echinocephalus, assembly GCA_038090115.1. Lineage (NCBI taxonomy): Eukaryota > Fungi > Basidiomycota > Agaricomycetes > Boletales > Boletaceae > Strobilomyces > Strobilomyces echinocephalus. The sequence continues at coordinate 10,467 of JBBPMC010000015.1, read as the reverse complement.
ACTCGGGAGAGGCACGGAAGACATGTGCGATGAGCGCGTCAGGACAAAGCACTTCGGACGAATAAAATGTTGGATTAGTGATCGGGATGTTTTCTTCTAGCGCTGCATCAGACAAGAAAATGATCATCAGTGCCCACAAACTCGTCAGTACGCGAGACTTACCTCGATTTAGGGCGGCGAGCAGACTCCGGTATCCCGTATGGACAGTGCGTGCTTCCGTTTCCCAGCCGGTCCGCCATTCTACCCCATACCGGCCCTCACTGCCTTCCCTTTCAGACCAGAAGCTGAAATTGAGGGAGGAAACGAGGAAGATCCAATTGAGAGACTCGATTGTGAGCGGTTCCGAGGTTGAGTATGGCTCCGGAGGACAAATATGCAGAGGTTGGGTCCGCCATGTCCGCGGCGTATACGACTCCACAAACATTCGGAGTGAAATCTTTCCATCCTCGTCGACCCTGAGTAATCGACGTAGCAAAAGCAGACACTCACATATTCAGCAGCTTTCTTCACCCCGTCCTCGCTGATTTGCACAATATTTGTCTCCTAGCTCGACGTTAAGAACCAGCTTTCTAACCAGTAGCAAAACAACGCACCGCGAGCGCATACTCGCAGCTTGGGACGACCGGATTGACGACCCTCGTGGGTATTATGCGTTGCGTTGATTCTATTGTTTGTTTTCTACACGATAAATACTCCGAAGGGAGGAAGGGGCTTGTTACGGACAACATGGTCCTACCTAGGAGGGTGGTTTTGAGCGAGTCTTTTGTGACTTACGTCACATTCCGTTCCGTGTTTGCACGGCCTGAAACCTGTGGTGAGCCCGGCCAATCCCCGATCGTAACGGCGGCAAGTTGGGAGGCGTATACTTACGCTTATTCATATCAGCTCCTGATTCGAGATACTTGACCAATTCTGACTAGTGGACTAAGCCAATCGCAAATTAGAAGTTTAGCCTTTGAGGGCCGCGACCGAGGTTTTAGCGCTCAAGATAGATCTTAGATTCACTTGCGCCGATACAAGCGCTCGGAAGCCTTTCAACTTTGCTATGCGACGAACAAGCCCTTATAAATATGCTACAGTTGATGAAGAATCATGACGGTCCTACTTGCTAGATTGTGAGCCTTGGCGCAAGGGAATGCTCCTTTCCCCGCGAAGCACTTGAGTTCCTTGTTCCTTGACGTCACAGTTACATTGACAACGCGACAACGGCGCAACGTACTGTTTCCACGGATCAATCGATCACCTTCAGACCAGCGTCCGAATTAGTAACCCCAACGGCCTATGTATCAGAGCAATCTCACCCTGGCATACTAATCTGCCAAATATAATATCATCACAATCAAGGAACTTACATCATGATCCACTTATACTTGAAACCGGCATCCCACTCGCCGTATTACCGTATGTATGCCGTCACGTTGGAATGAGAAGACCGCAGATGCCAAGGTGTTCGCGTCGCTTTGTGAGGCTGGTGCCGTTGTTGGTGCTTGCTGAATAATAAGGCGTTTCAAAGGCATTGGAACTATCACCGCGAACGTGGAGTAACATAAATACAAGTCATCCGCCGTCGAAAGTAACATAAAGAAGTGAACACGACTAAAATCCACCCTTGCCACGCGCTCGAGCAATGGATCCTTGCACACCTTTAATAATCCCTTTCAGCCCACTCCCGACGCCCGTCGAGTCCGTTAGAGGATTTCCGTCCTGATCGAGGTATACTCCATCCTTCTGCAATTTATGAAGGTGCGTATTCTGTACCCTTCTGATGGTTTCTCGCCAGTCTTTGCAGACGGCTGGATTATCAATCATTACATTCACTTCCTGGCTGTGGTACCAAGATTGTGTATCTGCAAGCAGGAATTAGACGAGGTTCGATGGAGACGAACGAACAGCGGTGAGAATACTCACCCTGATTTCCATTCCCAGCGATACCCACAGTATCGTCGATAATCATCAATTTCACCTAGATCAAGTCCGAGGATTAGACAAGCAACACGATGTGGGTGAACTACATACATGGCAGTTCCGCTTCTGTGCAGATGCATTGATTGGCTTAACCTGGTCTTTTCCTACGGAGAAATCATTAATCCGGTGACAGTGTGATCATCTGATGACGATAAGGTTCACCGGTATACCAATAGAACTTAAGCCTCTCCTTGTCATCCTCGTTCAGCTGTGCGAACATCCGTCTTGAGACTTCCTCGTTGATTCCACCTTGTCCTGGCAATACTTCTCCTCCATCATTGTATCCAACATCTATGTATAGCGTGCACTCAATCCCACGGCGTACAGCATTCAAGACACCTTCGACCATGGGCACCGCGTTGAAGGTTGGTGACTGGATGAATACTTTCTTCTTCGCGTACTTCAGTCCTGCGAGCCATGCGGCATCTTGAGCATTGACTACCGCACTATCCGGATTCCCCAGTTTCCCGTAAGGTGCACGGTTCAAAATAACCATGGGAGACTCTTCGTGTGGCGCGTGGAAGACGTGAGGTAGATATTCATCATCAGTCGATCGAGGCGATTCATATCCAATGGTTCTGTGTGTATCTGGTTGATTATCTGCATCTAGAGTCAAGGCCATCAACTCTGCAGGTCGTGTGAATACAAGTTAGGACCAACTTAGATGTTCGGTGATCGTCTGATATCTCCCCGAAATGAAGACTCTGTCATCTAATGTGGCATCGTGTGGGATCTCTTTGTTCGTCAATTTGTGATACAGTTCTGCACCCTTCTTTCCATCAAGTAGATGCACGGATGCGTACTGATTGTCCATTCCGAACTTGTAGCTGCCACCTGGTTTTCCGAATGATCGGTCCAACAGAGGCAGCCTGGGATTCATCGACCTAGACCAGCTAATGAGCGCCGTGTCGTAGAAACTGTCCACGATAGGGCCTTCGAGGTGTACCATCATCTCCATGTTCGCACGATCTTGAACATTATTCGAGTTTACCAAAGCTACCTTCCGGTCAACAATCATGAATTTGCAGTGGAAGGTTCCTAATAAAGGCCTTGCAAACGCGTTAAGATCACGCTCTGATATAAGAAGCCACTCACTGGTGAAAATTCACGAGCTCGAAATCAAGCCATGGCATCTCACTCCTCCTCGGAAGCTTGACTTCATCACTCAACCATTCTTCTTCTTCAACGAGTACGTGGCTCTCTGCAAGCATCTTCAAATTTGCTCGATCGTAGATCATTTTCACGACGACCTTCTTTACCCGTTTCTCCGCCCGTCTGGAGAGCTCTTTTAAAGCGTCGCAGACGTATTTGGACGCCTTGGACGCCTCCCAATAGTTGGTAGCGAGGATGACTTCGTGCTCTGCGTTGACGATACAGTCATAATAGTGCTGCATGATGTCGGGTATCCTGAAAATACTTTGGTCTTAGCACCACAGTCGCCTCTTAAAGATCTTACACAGATATTATGGACAAGTTCACGACCCCTCTTGAGCCCAAAAGTGGCGGGGATACGATACCAGCCCAAGGGTTGCTGTCGAGCGTAGCCAGCACGTCCACATAGATCTAACACCTGCGCGTATACAGCTGCCGCGGTAAACAATGCGATGCCGCACTGACCTTTAGAAACAGGTCGCTGGGTCGCGAGCCGAAATCACCGCACTGAGCGGCCCGGTCAATGTCCTCTTGAGTTGGCTCGATGGCTCGAATACGCTCTACATCCTTCTTTCCCACCTGATGGAAAAGTCCTTTAAAAGCACCATGGACGCTGACGGATAGCTTTGGAGGGCCATTGGGACGCTCGTCGTAGAGGGTTCTGGCGAGACGACTTGGAGACACATCACGATCTTGGTCTGGATCAGCCGTTGCAGTCGCGAACGCGGCAGTCAGCGTCTTGTTTGAGTGGGTGAGGGCGTAAACCTTCTCTGAGATGGCCATCGGTTAGGTTTCTGATACTACTGATGATTGAAGTTCTCTGGCATACAAAAAAGGCCGCCGCAGCCGGTGGTTGCCATTGCTGAGACTGATTAGCCGTGCCCAGATCTGAGTAAGGATCCAACGTCACGTGAAAATGCGTGATTTTGCGTGACAAAGGTGCTCATTCAAAGAACATATAAGTGGCCTAGGGAAAGTGTAAGAGTGGTACCACAGAAGCTAGTTGTACCACATGCCAAACCTAGAGCCCACTCCGGACACTGATCTAAAAGGCAGATAGTGGTACACTATACATGCCTCCAGCAACTCGGTTCGGCACATTGGGCACAACTTCAGCACGCCGAATGATCCATGTGTCACGTCTTGTCACCTCACGTGATGTTGGATGGTCGTGACTGTTGATCCGAAAACGGAAAGAATGGACCCCTGAATCTTCCACACAAACTTTACATATGCAACTGAATGCACACGATAATTTATTGATCTAAATTAAATAGATAATTCCCGATACGGTAGTAGAGGGTCCCTTTGTTTCCTTAAATCACCTCCTCGCAGGCCGATGCTTTTTTTTTGCTTTTACTGTTTGTTTCTATTTATTTCACTTTTTAGTAAATTAATTGCTTTTGTATTTGTCGTCCGCGCCGTGTTGTCTTGTCTCACTCCTCGTCATCGCTCGCTCTAGTTTCCTCGTTTGAGTCGCTCAGGTCTGCCCATGCGTGTTAACGGGGTCGTCGCTCGTGGTCGTTTTGATTTCTCTCGCGATCGCTGTGTTGTGAACTCTCCTCTGGCGCTTTCTTGCACCTCTCGTTCAAGTGAGCTTTGTGCTGTCATTCAGGCGGTGCATGGAGGTTCTTCCTTCACTGCTGATGTGTCTGTGGACGTTGCTGACATTGACTCAGATGTCGTTACTGGTCGTGAGTGGCTTTCCTTGTTTCGTCTCGTCGCCTGTGATCTCGTGCCCTCGAGCGGCGCTGTCTTGCATCCCTCGCCATGCGAGGAGTCTTTGGAGGGTCATACCATACGCCCGCTGTCCCTTGTTCTGTTGATGTTCCCGGTGTTGGGTCTGTCGACCGAGGCACGCGGGGGCGTTCTGCTTGGCATGCTGTGCCTGCGCTCTCTTCTGGTGGTGATGTCACTCCTTCTTGGGTTATGTTCCCTTCGTCGTGCGATGAGTTGATCACATGCTGTGGTCTACATGGCATCCGTTTTAGTTCTGTGGAGAGTGCTGGCCAATCTCTCTTAAACCACTTCTTCACTGGTGTGTGTTTTGTTCAATAGTCTGGGTCTGATTGTGTTGGCTATCGCGATGTTTGCTCTGGCTTTGATCGTCGTGAAGACCTGGTCCTTCGTCTCACTGATTTTATTTTTCATGACGGCGTGCAGATTTCGGTGGAACGGATGACGTTGATTGCACGCTCGTTGGGGCTTGTCTCGTCGGGAGCTAGAGTACCTCGGCGTAAGTTGGTTTCGCTTATACACGGTTTTAGGACGGGCTGTGCTGGTGATGGCAAACCTTTTGATCTTGACGATCTTTTTGGTTGTTTGGAACGACTTTCCCGTCCCGCTCTCCTGTCACTCGGTTACGGGCATGGTTTGACACTGTCAGGTAATCAAGAGGCGTTGCTGGATGCTGTGATGTTGCATGTCGCTGATGGTTGTTGCATGGATAATATCAGGAATCTTTCCCCCCAGTGCTTAGCGGTGACGAACTGTTTTTATGTTGACATTAGAAGTGGCTGTCGTGAAGACTTGCGTGTTCATGTTTTGGATACCCTTCGTCTTCGTGCAAAGTTGCTTCCATTAAGACGTGTTCTTCGCCTCCTCAACATAACGTTTGACTGTGCGGCTGGTCTTCCTGCACTGCGAAGGACGTTGAATACGTACATCAGTTCTCTTATGTAAACGTGAACTTCGACAGCACGAGGAGATGCCGCCAGCATCTCATTAAACACCGTAATTGATATAAGACGCGCGTTCGGAGATCAAAGCCTAACTGACGTCGTACAATGGATGTTGTCCGCACATACTAGAGCTACTAGGACCTAAGTATTGTGTCTTCATTCTCGTACGATAGCGATTGTAGCGAACATGAATACGAAGGTCCTCCGGGCAGAACCTGGACCCGAGGTATATGCGGTACACGACGACCATCGATCAAACAACATGTCCGTGAAATACGATCGAAATATTGAACTCTATCGCTAGAATCTTGGTTAGACAACCACGTATCTGCGTATGTTGGTGACCAAGAATCTAGTAACTATGCAGTAGTCCGCACATGAGCGGCAGTGAAAAGCCGTATCGGGTATTGCAACGGATCTGGCGCTCCATCTGTTATGTACCAATATCATTAGGATCGATCAATCCAAGGGTGTGTGACCAAACGAATGGGAAACGCCTGATAAAGTTGATGAGGAATGGATTTCAGTGGGCCAGGAGGGGCGAGCAAGGAAACCACCAAGAAATCCTGACACGCTATGTGTTGGTCACCAAGGTAAGAAATGCATAACGAAGACTTACCTTGACTTCGATAACAGAGGTAGTGAAACTAGAATATCCGACCCGCTGCTCACAGTGGATTTCGCCGTCCCAGCTCAGCGTCGCAGCGTTGCCTGAAATTGGCTCGATGGCTGTCATAGGACTGGAAAAAACCCTGCCTATACCAAGAATTTTATCTTGCACATTTTTTCGGTCGCCGATCGACACTGTCGTCCGTCGGAGAAGAAATACGTGAACGGGTCTCTCGAGGCAAAAGTCGCTTTGTGTTACATATCCGGCGAGGCTACCGAGAAATGTCGCTGAAGAGCAAAATGATACGTGAAAGGGCACAGGTTCAGAGGACGAGAATACTCCGATTGAAGGCATGAAGAACTGTGGGAACTGCTTAACTGCCTGACAAGGGGCAATGCATTACTACTCACATGACACTGCGCGTTAAGTGGTTCGTGCTCCTTGCCTTCGCTCGAGGGCGCTTTGGTCATTCCCCAAATTTCCTCTTGCCATTCTTCTGGGCAGATTTTCATGGAAGAAAATGAGGACGGTGACGGCCTCGGTGGGCGAACTCTGGGGCTATAGCGCAAACATGCTGACAAACATATTTCCCTGCGGAATTTGATGAGCTTGCATTTCTCAATTGCATGTGTGCATGACTGACTTAGTTCGGGTGAAAATCGTACGTGTGGCCTTCCGGACTATGACATTTAGTGAATGCACAATAGCCACCCGACATGGCTCCCTGATAGACATGGAAGGAGGGAGACGGCGTGCATGGCCATCGGCTTTGTCCCGATAGGACGAGGGGAATGACATTGAGAAAGGTAACAAGCTAGGGCACTCGTCATTAGTCGAGTCGCTTCTCCGCCAAAGCAGGCATTCTTTAGAGAAAACAGTGTGTAGTAATAACCCAGATCTTGCTTTCACGCGAATTTGTGCCTCTAACTGGTCCAAGATCAGAGAGACGAAGGGGGAGAGGAGCACAGTGCCAACCTTGATTACTACCGACACAATTTTTTTCCTATCCGATGGTGAGAACTCGCCATGCACGGTGCTGCATGACCCAAAAGTAGGGACGCCATCCTCTTCCCGACAATTTCGCAATGTGAGAGACATGCCACGTTCTTCGTATGTGAAAGCGCAATTCTCGTGACAGCGAGCCGTCCGCTTTGGTGTTCTTTGGATACACTGCTCCCCGGGTAACGGCGTCGAAGAATAGTTAGGGGGGACAGGGCTCGGTGAGTAACCTGGGAGTTCTACATCTGTGGAGATTTCCATAGTGCTAGAATGGTAGGTAGTAAGAGGGCGCTGCTTTCAGTAGACTTCAGCGGAAGACGAGTCTCGCGGCCGGGCCTTATAATATATGAGGAACAGCCTACACGACAGTAGATGCAGTGTTTGAAGTGCCACGGCCCACGGGTGGAAAGGCCCCGCCACATGCCATGATTCGGGCGAGCCCATGGCAAAGCCACAAGCCATGACCATGGCCGTGGCGTTCACACAATCATAAATGTTCGCTTGCATAGTTATCAAGGCCAAGATTGGGCATTATCGCCGCCTGATTGACCAACCGACACATAATCTACGCGACACAGAAAAGACTGACGACCAATCATTCATGGACCCTGGGAATACTATGTTCGCCACACGCCATCCGCCATGTTCATGGCTTTCATGCGCCACTCGTGGATTTGTGTCTTTCCACGGGCGCGCCCGTGGCACTTCAAACACTGAGTAGACGTGCAGCATCATCATGATTCGGCAATTACACGTTGCCGTGTCGTGCGGTTAGGGACGAAGCGATGCCTGAGCTTATCAAGTGGCTATGTCCGGAACGCACCCAGTTTGATGGTGCAACTTGAAAGCGGTGTGTGCTGTGCAAGCTGGTAGGCTAACTAACCAGCGACTCGGACCCTTGCGGAGATTAGTAAAGATACCATAATGCCTTGGCAGCCGCTGACACTGGCGCGATCAAATTTGCCTCGGGTGTCGGCGTTTGCGGTGCTCCAAGTTTCAAATTTCAAGTGGAAAACAACGTGATCACTGGCAACGGTGACTCCGTGCATCAGGCTCGTTAGCATTGGCAGGGAGGCTCTAAATTACATCGTCCCGCTCCTTGCCACGTGTGCAAAACTGCCATAGGCTGTCTGGAGAACAGTCCGACGCTTGGACACCGTACACCTCCGTCGATCCCGTTCCAAGCCCTTTGGAAAAACTTCAAGCAGCCACGAAGCCAACGTGCCATGTGGCTGTGCGCTAGTCTAACCGCGTTCCTGTTCAACATTACTGCAGGACCACTGGCAGGCGCACGAGGTGAGTGGCACTACCGACACTTCGTCAATCCTCAAACGCACTCCGTGAATGACTTTCCGCAGTCATTTAGCAAACATAGATATGGTTGTGAAGTTGGGCTCAGCTGCTCTCAGATAAAATGTTCAGTGTAATTTGACTGTAATTCTGAGAATGCTCGCACAAATGTCGAATTTTGAAACCGACCATCATAGTCCGAGTGACTTTATGGAAATCGGTCTCGCAGATCCGTGTAGTCTGAGTCTATGTACCTACAAAATGATATTATTGAACGAACTCGATCCACGACTCGGAGCACTCACGAATGAATGGAGTCAAAGCAATATTCCCTCAAGCGCTGAGAATAGAGACGCGTTTGAAAGTTCAAACGTTCATTAGTAGCTAAAGATGACTCAAAAGGCATAGGGCCTAGCAGACTCGAGTTCTCTGGATCGTGACGCAATGCTCCCCATGAACAGACAGTCAGAGCAACCGTTATCGAGGCGGAAATGCGTCAGTGACCGCATATCTGCCAGCTCACCACACCCATGTTCGTACGCTAGCTGCAATCAGCAAGAGCCCTGCCCAGTCAAGTGTTCCGGATTATCGTGCCTGGAGTACGTTCTCTGAGTCGGGGTGAGAAGGAAAGTACACCTCTTTCGCCACCCAGCTTCAGTGCACCATCTATCTGCCGTATCCCTCGGCGGATAGATTAGATATAGGCTTATGGTGGGCGGGATTGTGCTTTTACGTGTGCCTCGGGCATGTTACTTCCTAGTATCTCGTTCCCATAGGGCACAATCAGAAGTGCATAAAGTAACGAACTGGTATTTCACCTGTGAAGCATTTCAAGAAATCAGAGAACCAGTACACGTATCTAAACACGTCCCGAAATCGGGAGATTGGTAGCCCCCGAGACCTGAACAAACAACGACCTATCAATACAACGGATTGTCAGCGAGAAAGAGCAAGTCGCATGGGGTTTACTACTCTGAAAGGTTGGATGGCGAAGTTTGTTTCTGCACGTTGGTTAGACGACGACGACGAAGCCAGTGCAGGCCTCACCGCGGCACCCGGGCGAAGGTCGTCTTTTCGGCTTTTTCGTCTACTTAAAAGTTCTTCTGACCAGAGCTGACGAACGTGAGTGTCTCGTAAGCACGGCAAGATCGCGTAAGACGTGAATGAGATCGATGTAAATTTACTGATGGCCAGTGTACGCCTGAGCGCCGTCATCGAATGTAAGGGGGGAAATGACCAGAAAAGGCCATCCCTTTTCTGGTTATTTTTCCCTCTACCTTCGATAACAGTCCTGAGCAGCGTCCTGCATGAGAGGCGCCCCACAATACATAGGTCACGGAAAGAAGGGTAGTTGAAACAGGAATTTCTGAAGTATGAAGAAAAAAGTGGCCTTCAGCCCCTTCGAGCTGAGACGTCGAGACACTACAGTGTAAACTGGACATTCTCACCTTCAACGTCCCGGATGCTAAGTCACATGTGTTGCTGGGTAGTACCACACTCTCTTGGATTAAGTATATAGCGCCCGGGCCGCCAGGAGGTTCTAAAGACAAGTAAAGTGGCCCGTTATTCTGCGGTACAGCTCGCCGCTCGGAGCAGTGTTTGAAGTGCCACGGGCGCGCCCGTGGAAAGAGTGGCGAATATATTCCCAGGGTCCATCGATGATTGGTCGTCAGTCTTTTTTGTGTCGCGTAGATTATGTGTCGGTTGACGTCAATCAAGCGGCGATAATGCCCAATCTTGGCCTTGATAACTATGATTGTGTGAACGCCA